>PVJH01031274.1:0-23888 GCA_004026705.1 Nesogale talazaci
TGGGTTTGTGTTTTGGCTGGTATGTTAGGGTTCTCTAGAGAAACAAAACCAGGACACTAATAATTCTCTATATTTACGTAGATAGAAAGATATCTAACATAAGGGAGAAACAGTTAGTCAATCTATAGAGCAATACAAATGGCTCAGAGCAACTCACTTCCATGAGATCGCTAATACACAGGCAGTTCTTCAAGTCTTGAGGGTCACCCGGTAGTCCTCTGTAGAGCAATGCAGGCTATCTGGCCACAGGCAGCAAACAGCAAGGCAGGTCACCCACAGTCAGCCAGACCACAGGGTCTGATAGTCCCCAGCTCGAGAGATGGATATTCCAGGAGCGTGGCGAAGCAGGGCTTGAAGGCACCTCAACTCACAGCAGCACAGTCCACGGATCAGGTGTCCCACGGGTAGGGCAGCTTGCAAATGAAGGCACAGACCAGGCAAGGCAGCCGTCTACACACTGGTCTGAAGATCCAAGAGCTGGAGAGAGAAAGGGGAGGCTCGCCAAGCCATTTATAGCTCCGCCCTTCAATGAATCTCACATGTGTTCCTTGGACATGCTAGCCCAACAAACCTGCCTATCACATATGATTAGAAACACTTCTGTAACTGGCTGTGATCATTCCTTGCGACCCCACTGCCTTCTGATCAGTGGGGCTTCAAACGTGTTTCAAGGCAGCAAGGTCAAACCTTGAGACCTGGGAGGAGAACATTTAGCCCCTCCTACCTGGGTAGTCTGTATTCGTTTTTTAAATAGGACAGGGATTCCACCCTCAAAGCGTCACCAAGGAGAGGGAGCTGTGCTGGATGAGCATGGAGGGAGAAGACCAAGCACCTTTCTCCATAAGGGTGTCAGCCTGCCTGTCTCCACAGTGGGCTTCACGGGAAGTTTCTTCTGGAAGAAAATTTAATGCCAAACCTGCCATTGACTGTTGGGGCCATCAAACCCTCAGACTGGCATTTGTCCCCAGAACAGTGGTTCTCAACCTGTGGGTCACGACCCCTTTGGGAGTCAAACGACCCTTTCACAGGGGTCGCCCAATTCATAACAGTAGCAACATGACAATTATGAAGTAGCGACAGAAATCATGTTATGGTTTGAGGTCACCACCGCACGAGGCACTGCATGAAAGGGTCACAGCTTTTGGAAGATTGAGAACCGCTGCTCTAGAGGCTCAGGTCCTGGAAGGTCCTCAGAGGGCAGGTCAGGGCAAGGCGGAGACCAACCTTCAGAGGTCTTTAAAGATCCTGCCACTGCAGCAAGACCTGGACAAGCCAGTCGCCTTTCAGAACCCTTGCTTGGCTTTCGGAAGGCTTTCATCATTCTTTGTTTTTCAATCTTAAACTCCCTGTGTCATCCAGGTTTAGGGCGAGAAGGTCAACGCTCCCCCCACTCCCTTGGCACCGGCTGTGGGTGTCCTGGTCACGCGTCCCTGCCTGTCGAGCCCCTGGAACTCTGAAGTCCCTCATGGTGGCTGTCTACCTTCCCTGTCACCTTCACCTGGAACGTCCTTCCAGCAGGGTGACCGCACCAGTTGGAAAGGCTGGGGGTTTGGACCTGGTGAGATTCCAGTGCTGGCTCCGAGTGGTGCCACCTTCTGGCACGCGCTCCTTGGCCTCTGTGGGGCAGAGTGTCTATCCCTTCACAAAGGGTGGGATTCGTGTGGCGGGAGCGTCAGTGCCCGAGCGACAGAAGCCCCAGGTGGCCGGGCGGGCTGAGGATGAGCGCTGTCTGGGCGAGGGAGCCTTCAGAGAGGCGCCGGCTGCTTCTCTTTGGACTGAGGGAGACGTTTCTCTTGAAGTCATCTTGCAGTCTCACTTGGGAGGAAGGTCTTTGTGTGACTAAGACTGCAAATCAGCCCAGGCAATGAATGCCAAGCTCCTGTTTCTGAAATATTAAAAAACTCTCTGAAGTGGCTGAGATAGACAGAGCAAAGTGGTGATGGCCACTTATAAATCAGACATCACCAGGGGCTGTGGCTGCAGTCCTCTTGTTAGGAAGGTGGGCACCTAGTCCAGACTCACCCTGCATCCCCACACTCCTCCCAGTGTGGGATCTTGAGGGCCTCCTGGGACCCAGGACAGGGCAGTCCTGCTCAAGACCACCAGGGGTCTGAGGAACTTGACAGTTTTCACATGCACAGGTTCCTGTCAGGGCTCACAGAAGTGCCAGCCAGACTGTAGTCAATGCCACCCCAAAACCCCAACTCTCCTTGGCTCCTGGCACCCAAGCCTCTCTGGGCTTCCAGCATGGTGAAGCACCTCTCTTATTTTACTGATGAGGACATGGGAAGCAGGGGTCCCATGGAGGCGTGTCTGTGGCCTGCCTTCCTGCCTGAAGGAGTCTATTTGAGGGTATGTATTCCTTTGCTAGATATGAGGGAAGGGAAAGGGGGGGTGCGTGGCGGGGAGGGTGTATGGAAATGTGTAATGAGTATCATCCCTTTGAGTTTTTGTGCTGAATGTTACCACCCCCATTTTACAGATGAGAACAGTTGAGGCTCAGAGAAGTTGGGTAATTGGCCAAAGATTGCACAGCACTGGGTGTAGTAGAGCTGCAGTTAGCAGTCTGGTGGGGCTATGCTTTGACTCAGAGGGTTTCAGCTGCCTCTCTTTCCATTCTCTATGGTGTTCTGCCCTAGATGCTCTTAGTACAGCTGATGAGTAGATGGAAAGAGGAGAAGGGGACTAAGGCAAATTGGTGAGGCGTTATTAAAGCACCTACAATTGACCCAGTTCCTGCCTAGATGCTACAGGGAAGTTGGGAGAAAAATCAAAAGTCCTACCCTTAAGTGGAAGACCAAACTCTTTACACCTGGACTCATAGGTAACATAGGGATCAATGGAGAAAAGTTTGAAGTTTTCAAGGATCTTGTCTTGCTTAGATCCTCAGTCCATAATCTTGAAGGCAGCAGTCAAGAGGTCAAAAGATCGTTGCGTTAGGCAAATCTTTAGAGCAGCAGTTCTCAACCTTGGGGGGCAGGTGTCCAACGACCCTTTTACAGGAGCCACGTGATTCATAACAGTAACAGAATTATAGTTACGAAGTAGCAAGGGAAATAATTTTATGGTGGGGGCATCACCACTACATGAGGAACTGTATGAAAGGGTCGTGGCGTGAGGCAGGGTGAGAAGCACTGCCGTAAAGTATTGAAAAGCAAGGAGGCTACTTTGACGACCAAGGTACGCCTCACCCAAACTGTGATATTTTCAGTTGTCTTCTATGCATGGGAAAGATGGACATTGAACAAGGAGAGGCCATAGAAGAATGGGTGCGTTCGAACTTTAGTGCTGTAGAAGAATATTGAAAGTACCATGGACTTCTAAAAGGACAAACCAATCTGTCATGGAAGACGTAAGGCTAGAATGCTCTTTAGAGGCAAGGATGTCAAGACCCCCTCTTGCACACTTTGGACATGTTGTCAGGACAGACCGGTCCTTGGAGAAGGCCGCCCTGCTTGGTAAAGTAGAGGGCCAGCAAACAAGAGGAAGGCCCTCGGGGAGCTGATTGACCCAGCGGCTGCAGACATGGGCTCCGGCATAGCAACCGTTGTGAGGACGGTCCAGGGCTGGGCAGGGGTTCATTCTGGTGTGCAGGAGGTTGCCGTGGGTTGGACCTGACTTGATGGTATTTAACAACAGCAGCAGCGGCAGCAACAACAGTACCCTTCAGTGGCTTCCAGTCTCACTGCGAGAGAAGACTCCAGCCCAGAAAAGAATCCGGGACAATAGGAGTTGATGTCAGAGTCCATAGTGGTCTGCATAAGCAAGCCGTGATGTCTGCTGATGTTCCTGGGAGGGAAGTCTGGTAGCGGAGGGCATCTTAGACGAGGGCCCTGCCTGCTGGGGATGGGTAACCTTGGACGCGGGCCTGGTCTGTCTGGGAGGCGGGAAATGGCTTTGCTCTGCTGGACATCTTGACGACAGAGTCTAGCTAGAGCATGAGTTTGGAGCAAGAGTTTGGGAAGCAGCTTGTCCTTGAGGAAAGAGATTTGGCCCAGCCGAGGCCCCACTCCCTCTCTCCAGCTGTACACCTTGCCCTTGGGCTGCTGACAAAGAAGCCCAGTCCTGGGCTGCTGACCACCAGCCCCATCCAGCTCACCCCTGGGTGGGCTTGGACCTTCTTTTATTGATCTCCTTTTGGGTGTCTGCCAAGGGCTCCAACAGGCTCTCGGCTATGTCCTAATTCAGAGTCACATTTCGCAGGCCCTTGGAATCTTTCTCCTACACCTATATTCTTCAGTGCCCTGCGTGGCTCTGTGGGCTAGGTGTGTGTTGAGGTCCCTCACAGTGTGGGATCAGAAGTCCCTAGGGGGAAAGGAGCTAAGGCACGGAGACTTTTTTAGAATTCAAGTGACGCTTGTGTCCCTGGGAGCTGGCACCAGGCATGACTCATGGTAGGCGCTCAGTCCATGTGGCTTGAATGCATAAATGGGAGGGAATGATGGGGAAGGTGACTGCCTGGGTTTCAGAAGGAACCGGGGATAGGTGCGCATAAAGGGAGCATGCCCATCAAAATCCCTACCCTTTTTTTAAAAAAAAGTAGAAACGCTAGCTCAGCCTTTCTTTCTCTTATTTTCCTCACCTTCCCATCCAGTCTCAGGGTCCTTTGGTTAAGAAGGGAAGGCTTTAAAAGGGTGGGAAGATGTCCCTTCTCTGGCTGGCCCTCTCAGCCCCCAACCCATGAAACTGGGCTTGCCTCTCTCTTCCCTCCACATCTTCCTTCCTGCCTAACTTTCTAACTACCTTTCTCTCTGTCTCTTAAACATTATTTAGTGGCGGTTAAACATAGAGACAACAGAACATCGACCTGCTCTACAATCCCACTTGCGAAATCCAGTGAGGTTGATGACCTTCTTCTTGTTGTGCCACCTTTATCATAAACTCACTGCGCCCTGAGCAAAAACCTCCTCCATCACTGCTACGAGCTCTAGGGGGTGGGCATCTAACTGTAAGGTCAGCAGTTCAAAACCACCAGCTGCTCCACGGGAGAAAGGTGGGGCTTTCTACTCCGCTTAAGAGGGATCACCTTGGGGACTTACTGGAGCAACTCTGCTCTGCCCTATCAGGGAACCTTTGAGTCAGCACTGGCTTGACGGCAGTGAAAATATACACGGGTCTTGCAAACACTCCTGGAGAATGCATATGATATAAAAGCTGTGTGTGCATTTCAATTTTCTTTTTGCACCCCCCCACCAAAAACCCCCCCCCAAAAAAACCAACACACCACCCTTGTACTCATGGGATCCAGACACAGCAATGGGAGTAGCAATACCAGGAGGGTAGGGGGAAGGTGGGGAGAGGAGGGGTGGAATGGAGAAGCAATTGCAATGTTCACCTAACTACTACCACCACCACCACCTGCCTCAGGGGGATGAACAACAGAAAACCTGGGGGAAGGGTGACAGTGGTCGGTGTAAGATAAGAAAATAATAATTTGTAATTTGTCAAGGGATCACAGGGGTGGGGGGGGCGTGGAGGAGCTGATACCAAGGGTTCAATAGAAAGTAAATGCTTAGAAAACAGTGATCCAACTTATGTACAAATATGTTTGATACAATTGATGTAAGGATTGTTTTAAGAGTCCCCAATAAAATTATCTTTTGGTGAAAAAAACAACAACCCTACACTAAGTTGTTCTAACATGTGTGAACAGGGTCTAGTCTGAGACACTAGGCAGGCAAGACATGACTTTTAAAAGACTCCCTGTCAGAGGAACAGGAACTCTGCTAAAATTGAAGCAAGGACAAGCTTCAAATGTATGGTGAAGATCAGGCAATAGAATGTTGAAATTATTGATACTTTACCACAATTTCATGGGGACAGTGCCTCAGAGAAATTAGCAGTTTACACATCGATAATTTGTTTTAAGAAGGGATGAGATGATGTAGGCTGAAGTGGCAGACCATCCACATTGATCTGTGGGGGAAAAATTAATCTTGCTCTTGCCCTAATTGAAGAGGAAGAACAATTAACAGCAGAGACAATAGCTAACACCTCAGCTTGCACAATTCTGACTGGAAAATTAAATTTGAGAAAAACAATCCATTTGATGGCTGCCCAAATTGCTGCCACCCAATCTGCAGACAGGAGGAGAGTTTTCCATGGAAACTTTAAACAAAGGCAATCAACATCCTAAAGCACTTCTTGCAAGAATTATAGCAAGAGATGAGACCAGACTTTACCCGTCCCTTTCTGAAGACAGAGCACAATCAAAGTAATGGCTGCCAACAGGGGGGAGAGATCCATTAACAGTCTTTGAGATGTGCAAAACATTTGGCTTGTTGACTTTTTGTTGATAAAGAATTACATCTGCCATATTCTGAGAAAGTTAGTCAAAGCTGTAGCCCAAGTAGGTTTCACCATAGAGTCCTTCTCCACCATGATAGTGTTCCTGCTCATTCCTCTCATCAAACAAGAACTATTTTGTGAAAGTTTTCATCAGAAATCATTAGACATCTTATAGTCCTACATCAGATCCTTATGACTCCTCTTATTTCATATTTTTTTAAAATCACCAAAAAGCATTCCTTCTTCTTTTTTTTAATACTATGAAAAAGTCTGAGGACACCTAGTTAAATTCCCAGGGCCTGGTATCATCAGCTACAATAATGTCTTGAATTTGATGGAGCTTATCCTGAGAAATGAAATTTGTACTTTTAATTTTTATCTTTTGATTCCAATTTTCTACAAGTGTTTAATAGTCCCCTTGAACTTGCTTATTTCATCTGAGATCACGGTGTATTTGTCCATTTGTGTCTGACTTACTCACTCGGTATAATGCCTTCAAGATTCCTCCGTGCCGTGGCTTGTATCGGAACTTCATTTCTCTTTAAAGTTCAGTCATGGCCCACTGTGTGGATGTAGCCTGTTTGCTGACGTGTCCACTTGTGGATGGACATTTACGCTGGTTTCAACTTTTGGCTCTTGTGAAAAGTGATGGCGTGAGCCTCGTGTACAGGTTTCCATTTGAATCTCTGCTTTCACCTCTTTGGGGTACGCGTT
This sequence comes from Nesogale talazaci, assembly GCA_004026705.1. NCBI lineage: Eukaryota > Metazoa > Chordata > Mammalia > Afrosoricida > Tenrecidae > Nesogale > Nesogale talazaci. The sequence continues at coordinate 7,003 of PVJH01031274.1, forward strand.
GTAAGATGCCATGAGTTGGCTAAGACAGTGACCCTGTGTACAAACAAAGAAAACGTTACCTCCTCTTGTGCCATGCTGACACATACTGTTGTTTGCAGGCACTACACCCATCTCTCTTATTGTGGGTCCTCCTCTCCCCCCCCCCACCCCCGACCATCTGCTTCACCAAGCACGATGCTCTTTTTAGGCTTTTGTCTCTCCTGTGAACATGTCCAAAGTATGTGAGACGAAGCTTTGCCAGCTTTGCCTCTGAGGAGCATCCTGGCAGTACTTCTTTCAAGGCAGATTTGTTTGTTTTTCTGGTACTCCACTGTAATTTCTATAGCATTCACTGATCTCGTAAGTCAAGGGCATCAATTCTTTTCTCGTTTTCCTTATCAATTGCCCAGCTTTCCCATGCATATTGAAAATATCGTAGCTTGGCTTAGGCATACTTTAGTCCTCAAAGTGACATCCTTGCTCTTCAAGATTTCTAAGAGGTCTTCTGCTGCAGATTTTCCTACTGCAAAATGTCCTTTGGTCTAAGAGCTGCTGCTCCCAGGCGTGTTGATTATAGATTCAAGCAAAATGAAATCCTTGACACGTCACTCCTTTCTCCATTCATCATAATGTTGTCTATTGATCCTATTGTGAGGATTTGGGTTTTTCTTTCCGTTGAGTTGTGATCCATACTGAAGGTTACAGTCTTTGATTTTCATCAGCAAGTGCTTCAAGTTTTCCCCGCTTTCTGCAAGCAAGACTGTGTCATCTACATATGGAAAGTTAATAATGAACCTTCTTTCAATTCTGATGACACATTCTTCTTCATTTAGTCTAGCATCTCAGAAATTTTGCTCAGCATGCCAATTACGACCCTGATGTAGAACTTTCCTGATCTTAAACCACACAGTATCCCCTTGTTCAGTTTGACAATGACCCCATGCTGTGCATGCACGTTTCACATGAGCATGCTGAACTGCTCTGAAATTCCCATTCTTTTTTTGAAAGTCCCATTTTTTTGCAAGATTATCCATACTTCATTATGATCCACACAGTGGAAAGCCTTTGCATAGTCAATAAAACACAAGTAAACATATTTCTGCTATTCTCCACTTTCAGCCAAAATCCATCTGATGTCAGCAATGTTCTCTCTTGAGTCATGACATACTTGGGGCCTGAATTTCTGGCAGCTCCCTGTCGATGTGCTGTTGTAACTATTTTTGAATTCTCTTCATCAGAATTTTACTTGATTGTGATGCTAATGATATTGTTTGATAATTTTCACATTCTGTTGGGCCATCTTTCTTTGATTTTGTTGGGGGTTTTTGGTGGGCATCACTGCCCCCTGGTGGAAGTAGAAGGCCCAGCCTTGCTCCTGGAGAGCTGCTGCTGGATTTGAACCACCAACCCTGTGGGCTGCGGTCCCACACACCACCACTATACCACCGGGGCTCAGCCCTTTTTTGTTTTGTTTTGTTGGATTTTCTTTGGCCCTCTTTCTTTGAAATGGGCACACATATGGATCGCTTCCATTCAGTGGGCCAGATAGCTGTCTTTCAGATTATTGGCATAGACCAGTGAGTGCTTCCACTGCTTTATCAGCTTATTGAGGCATTTCAATTGGGATTCTGGCAATTCCTGGAGCCTTGTTTACTGCCAATGCCTTCACCATAGCTTGAACTGCTTTCTTTAATACCATTAGTTCTCAATCACATACTAACTCTTGAAATTGTTGAATGTCGAATAGTTCTTTCTGTTACAGTGACTCTTTGTATCCCTTTCATCTTCTTTTGATGTGTCCTACGACTGTTCAGTATTTTCTCCCATAGAATCCTTCCATATTTCAACTTGGGGCTTGGATTTTTCTTTCTTTCTTTAAGCTTGAGAAGTGATACACATCGTCACCCCTTTTGTATTTTTAAAATCCAGGTCTTTTCACATTGCATTTTGGCATGTAAGTGTCTTCTTTAGCTGCCTTTTGCAAATTTCTGCTCAGCCCTTTTACGTCATCGTTTCTTCCATTCGCTTTTGTTTCTCTGTGGTCAAGGACAAATCTCACAGTCTCTTCTGACCCCCACGTTGGTCTCTCCTTTCCTTTGGGCATAGGTATTGTGCTTTATTTCTGGTAGGGTGTTGTGACCACAGGTTGAGAACCACTGTTCGAAAGCATCACTCTCAGGCATCTGTGTTCCTGATCCTCTCCCTTGGTGAGGTTTTTGAGAATGGGTACATGACCAGGCCAACGTTATTTTAAAATTGCTGAATTCGGGGGATCACAGCAGTATTGAAATATACATACCTTCTCATCACCATTTTGAGTGAACATCGACTTTTGCTGCCTCTAAATCTTAATCCAGTGCAGGTTGACTGCAGCCTTAGGCTTCTGCAGCTTCTTGGTCTGGCCTCTCTCCTTCAGGCAGCATTTCTTGGCAAGTGTTTAGGGCATGTCTTACATGATGCAGAACTCCAGGTCCTGCCTCTGAACGACTGCATTGAGATCTCTGAAGATGGAGTACAGAAACCTATATTTTAAACAAGATCCCTGGTGATTCTTCCATTCAGTACAGTGTAAGGACCGAAGGCCTCACCTCCCTGCCTGAAGCCCTGGAGATGACAAGGAGATGCTCTGGGGGCTCTTGACAGGCTTGAGTCAGAAGGTCAGGGGCGGAAGAGGCTGTGGGAATAACCGAGCTCAGGTGCCTTTGTTAAAGATCAGGGAAACAACTCTGCGATGCCATCCTCTTTGGCTTTTCACTTCTCTTCCCTCCCTTCTCAGCATGGAACGCTCCATGGAGGGAAGGAAACAGTGGCTGTTGGAGCTTCCCCTGTGAATAGTGTCCATGCCAAGCCTCTCCCTCCTTCATCTCACTTCACTCACTGCTCCCCCCCCCCCCCCCCCCCCCCCCCCCCACACCATGGCCCTGGAGGACAGTGGAGCTGCCCTAGGGGGATACCAAGGCTATAAATGCTTAGAGGAGCAAGCAGCCTCCTCAGTCTCTCATGCAGCTGCTGGTAGGTTTGAACCACTGACCTTGCCATTAGTTACTTGACACTTAGGCCACTGCACCACCAAGCTTACTGCTTAGCACATGCTCAACCCAGCTGCCATGGCACTGAGACGACTCATGGTGACCTCAGCCGGGTGTCAGGGAACACAGCACTCCATTCCCAATGGTTGATTTTTCAGAAGGGGCCTCCAGCCTTCTCCTCTGAGGCCTGGCTGGGTGGACTTAAACCCCAGCCTGGCTGTTACCAACCAGGTGCGTTACTCATTGGCTTTACCCAAGAGTTCTCAGCACGCGTGTACTGGGCTGCTACCACCTGAGTGTTAGGATCCTGTCCTCCCCTTTCTGAACTCCATATTCTCAATGGTCCCTTATGCTAAGTTAACATGGTGGGAAGCGCCTTCCTTCCTAACATTCGAATGGCCTTTTGTTCCAGGGACTTGATTTCCCTTTCCACAAAGTTTCCAAACTCTTAAAAAAAAAAAGCAGTTTGACTTTTGTGAGGTTTGTGAATAATGAATCAGGGTCAGTCGCTTCTGGCGTGACTTCAGATTCTGATCAGAAGACCTGCCGGGAGAGGTGCCCAGGCTCCTTTCTTAATTATTCACAAGCTGTAGAAAGTTCTACATTGTTTGTGGGAGGGGGATGGATGCCGAGGGTGTTTCTGAGGGGATTCAGTCTGGTTTTGTGTGGGATCTACAATCAGGCCTTGCACTGCTGGAGGGTTAGAGAGAGAGAGAGAGAGAGAGAGAGAGAGAGAGAGAGAGAGCGCAAAACCAGCCTGGGTACTTGCCACCCTCCCAGTGTGGTGACTCAAAGGGGGGACTGACTCTGCACCCTGACCCAGGGAACAGTGGACCCTCTGGGTGTCATGGTGGCTGAGGATGTGTTGAGATGGTGCTAAACATCCTGCAGGGCCCAGGACACTGAATGATCTGACTCCAGATGCCATGGTGCTCAAAGGGAGAACCCCCATCTCGGGCCCATTGTTGATACTATTGTCATTAAAAAGAAAGAAAGCAAGAAAAAGAGCCAACAGCCCATTTGAGGATAGCACTCCATCTTCCCCAGATAGTTATAGAGCCCCCACCTGTGTGCCAGGCTGTGAAGAAACTCTGCCGGGCCAGTGAAGGGGCCACAGTGCGAGTGGAGTGGCCAAGAAGAAAACCAAGCAATGCCTGTGCACAGCTGCACTGAGCTGGCCATGGGGGGCCACATGGAGGGTGGGAGCAAGCCTGAGGGCTTCTTAGAGAAGGGGGCATTGGAACCCAGGAGTGCCCGGCGAGCCTGGTGCGGTGAGGCTGTTTGTTCCCAGCGAGCAGGGGAGTGGCATATGCAAAGACACAGAGGAAGGAGTCCCCGGCTTGTTGGGGAAGCTGAGTCATTCACTGTATAGAGCACTTGGGGTGTTGCCAGCACTGCACACCCCCCTTCCAGAAGCTGGGCTCCTTCTGCATTCATCAAAGATCTTTGTTGATGTTCTGATAGCCCTTGGACTTGGTGGGAGCCAGGCCTGGGCACCTTCCCCTTGACTCTCAAGGGACTTCTCTCTTTGCAGTCCTCATCCGTCCCTTCCTGGTTCTCCCTTCTCTTCGCACTGGCGGAAGCTCATCAAGAAACTGTGAGTAGAAGGAGCTTTGCCAGAGATGAGGCAGGAGGCTAGACTGGCACTCATGCTTATCTCAGAGATACTTGTCCAGAGAGATCTCTTTCTAGGACCTTGTATTAAATAAAGGGGAAAATAGGCCAATTGCACCTCCGTGGTTAACTATGACAGAGCTCCTGTAGTAGATGGGCAACCTTCTTTCAGTGGTCTGTGAAGTCCTTCTCTGACCCTCGCCACCTGGAGCTGTGCCACAGCGCACACGTTAGAAGGGCACCGTCTTTCTGGATGCCACATCAGCAGCCCTGCTGGCTCTCCCAGACCCTCGGGTTCCTTAACTCACTGAGATGACTCGTAGAATATATGGGAGTATACATTGTACTTACAGCTCTAGCCGTCTCACAACCCAAAGGATACAAACGAAGAGCTGCATGCTGTCAAGTTGCCTGGTTACTGTGCTCATCTGGGCTGATTCGAGAAACAAATCCAGACACTCATATGTAGACAGCAGGGCTTTATATCAAAGGGTAATGATATATGAAGAAAACATCCCAACCCAGTTCGGAGCAAGTCCATAAGTCCGATAGTAACTCATGTCTGATACCAGTCTATTTATTTTTCTTCAGACTCACACAGCACATGTAGTGATGCCGAATGCAGGAAGATCACAGACCAGAGGGTGGAAAGTCTTGTGGATCCAGTGGCGGTGGAAGCATCTCAGCGCTGTCATGGGTCTCCACAGGACTCTTCCACATGCAGACCTCTGGCTGAGTCAGCATAGCCCCATGCAATTTGTCACCAGGAACGTCCCCCAAGGGAGAATGTGTGTCCCGCCTCCAGGGAGGAAGTTAGGAATTCCCAGAAAGCCACGCCCACAAAGAGGTATTACTGGCCGTGACCTGATTGACAGGCTAGATCCACCTCTTTGCTCAAGTGGACAGGAGATTACGTAACTGCCGCAGCCACTAGTGAGGAAGCTCATCTGACCCTAGGCCACATCTGCCACCGTAGGATTCTTCTTCTTCTGGTCAGTTCCGACCTCTTAGCTTCACGTGGGGGGTCAGCTCTCGGAAACCCAGAAAAAAAAATTTATAAGGCCCAATTGTTTCTGGGAAGGCGAATCCAACTTTGTAGTCTTCTTAACTTGTATTTTAGGTGTTTCTTCTGGTGCTGGGGCCTGTTTTTCCCTTTCCCCAGCATTCATCGCTGGAGAGGGTGTCAGAATTCTGTTGGGGAAAAGGTGAAGACTTGGTATCTCAAGCCTAAAGAGGAGGCAGCCTCTTTCTGGGATGCTCCGAGAAAAGTAAATGGAAGACAAGAGAGGACGGGCCCCAGAATCCTCCAACCTAGGGTCCCCCTTGGTTCCTCCAAGTTCCGGTGGAAGCCAAGAGGGGAGAAGGCAGTATTGGCTGGGCACGAAGGACTGCGTAAGGCAAGGCCATGGAAGACCCCATGGCTGAAGCTCAGCACTATCTCATCTGCAAGGTGAGAAGGATTTCTTCAAGTGGGGAGTCGGCAGCGGGAGCTGGTGCCAGGGAGCGGCAGGGAGGCGGTTGAAGGCAGTTGGGAGGTGAGAGGCCGTCCACTGGGAAGTGATGCGAGCTTGAGGATGGCAGTGGCCGAGGAGGGGGGAGATGGGGGCGGAGGTGATGATAGGCTTGCATCTGGCAGCGGTGGCAGGCGACGGGTCTGGGCTGGTGCCCAGGTCTCCGCCTCGGTTGGCTGAGAGGTAGCGGCGAGGCCACTCACTGGATGAGGTGGGTGTGAGAAAGTTAACGAGCTTTGTTTTGGACGCGTCCAAGCCATGTGCCTGTGGGTCAGCTCCTCTGGAGGCCAGCGGAGTGTGTGGACTTGGCCCCCAGGAGGAAGAGCGGGGCCAGCGACCCGGACTGGGGAGCTGTCAAAGCCCAGAGAACAGCCGGGGCAGTGACGTGGGAAGGCGTCACTCATTTCTTCATTCCAGAAGTCTTTGCTGAGCCGTGCGGTGAGCTCAGAGGAGCTTGGCTGGCAACGTGGTTATGCGTTGCGTTACTAACGGCAAGGTTGGCAGTTTGAAACCACCAGCTGCACTGGGGGAGACAGTTTTCTCCTCCTGTGCGGAGGGACAGTCTCAGAGACCCACAAGGGCAGTTCTATGAGTTTGACTCAGTTGACCTGAGTCGGCATCCACTTAATGTTGAGATTTTTTGGTTACCATGAGCTCAGCCCCGTGACCTTTTAAAAATTATCAGTAGCCCCCAGACTAGTGGCTATGAACCTGTGGGTTGCCATCTCTTTGGGGGTTGAATGACCTTTCACAGGGGTTGCCCGATTCATGACAGTAGCAAAATCGCAGTTATGAAGTAGCAATGAAAATGATTTTGTGGTTGGGAGGGGGGTCACTACACCAAGAGGAACTGTGTTCAAGGGTCCCAGCTTTAGGGAGGTTGAGAACCACTGCCTAAGACCACGTCAAAGGAACTACCTTTGACTCACAGCAGCCCCAGAAGAGGGCAGACCTGCCACAGAGGGTTTTGCAGACTGTACCTCTTTACAGAAGCAGACTGTTTCCCCTGAGGGCCTGTAGGTTACAACCATTGACCTTTTTGTTTTGCTTAGAAAAAAGACACCACCTAATTCCGTACCTATCCCACCGGGGCTCCTCTCTTGCACGGAAAACAAAACTCACTGCCATGCAGTCAATTCCAGCTCACGGCCACCCTCTAGGGAGGACAGGGAGACCCACTCCTGGGGGTTTCTGAGACTGTAGCTCTTCACAGGGAGAGAAAACCTCATTTTCCTCCTGAGGGGCTGCTGCGGGTTTCAAACCGCTGCCCAGCCTGTGGCCGATAGCGCTAAATAAGGCCAAGTGTGAATCCACCCACGTGGTCCAACCAACCCACAGATTGTTAAAGGCGCCGCGAATTGGTAACCCAGGGATTGCTTATGCTTCTGTGTTAGACGAGACGATGAGGAATGGGCACAGACCAGGTATCTTGTTAGGAATAAAGAGGAGAGGAAGGCTCAGCGGGCCTGAAAAGGGCTTGTTCTCAGGAGACGACTTTGTTAGTCATTGCTGGAAGCTCCTCCTCAGAGGAGCCCTGGTGGTGCAGTGGTTGTGTGGTGGGCTAGTGACTGCGAGGTTCGAAACCACCCATGGCTCCTCAGGAGAAATACGAGGCTTTTTCCTCCTGCGAAGAATTGCAGACTCAGAAACCTCTAAGGGGCAGTTCTGCGTTGTCCTCGAGGGTTGCTGTGGATTAACGTCCACTCGAGGACAGGGAGTCAGTTCTGGGTTTTCAGACTTGTGGATAAGGAGGCATGTTCAGAGTGAGTGGAAGATGTGGATTCGTAGTATCTCAGTGATAGGTCTTTGGGGGAATCCTGGTCATCTAATGGGTTGCTTTTGAGGCTGCTAACCTCCAGACCAGCAGTTTGAACCCACCGGCCACTCTGTGGGGGAAAGATGAGGCTTCCTGCTGCTGTATCGGTTTACAGCCTTGGAAACATGAGGGAGCAGGGAGCAGTCCTACTCTGTTGCTTTGCATCAGAGTCCCCTTGATGGCGGGGGATGGGGGTGATGTCAGCGGTTCCTGCTTGCCTAAAGGTAGGCATTCACACCCACGCTACAGGGCCGTGGAAGAAAGGCCTGGCCAACTGCTTTCTGAAAGCTTTCAACCGGGAAAACCCTCTGGAGCCATTCTGTTCTCTGATTACCCCGAGTCAGAATTAACCTCGTGGTAACAAGTTTGCTTTTATTGTTGTTCGTTTATTTTTTAAATAGCAGCTTATAAGGGGGCTTCTAAATGTTTGTGGGCAATGCCAGAGAAAGATACTGGAGTCTACCCTCAATCTTTATGAACTTCCTAGTGGTTCCCTTAGACTCTGCAACGTTGTTTCTATAAAAGAGTGAACCGCCCCCCCCCCACGCCCCGGGGCTCTGGGCCAATTATTTAATGCTACATGTCAGACAGTAATCTCAGCTGTCAAATCCGCTCACACCCACAAGCACAGTTTCCAGCTGCCTTGCGAGTGGTTTTGTTTTTTGGCCAAGATGGAAAAAGAACGTTTGTCCCTGTTCATTCTAACTCAGGCATTTGTACTCAGGAACCCAAGGAAGATGAACCAGGGCCCTCGGTGCCCATTGGTGAGAAGCAGCTCCCGAGAGCCCTGGGAGACTGGGGGCTCTTGGGAATGAAACCCCGATCACATGCGTTCTGTCCAAACCTAGAGGCTCCAGACCTTTGGGCCACTGAGAGCGGCCAAGTTCAATCCTAGCCAGACCTATTGCCATGGAGTCCAGCAGAATGAGCCAGACTGGGGATGCTCTTGACGGGTGCGGATGGCAGGCCTCTCTTCGGCAGCACCGCTTAGTCGGCTTGGGTGAGGTGGTGCTATCCTGTCAGAAGCCCTTGATGACAGGGAGTTTGGGGTCGAGGGACCCCCGGCAGGTGGCCCAGCGCGTGCAGATGGAGGGCTTGTTGTGAACTGGGTCTGGATTCCAGTCTCATCGTCTCCCTCTCAGACCCATCAACAGGCAAGCCCTTCCTGAGGCGATGCATTGAATTGCTTGGGCCATGGACGCTTATTAGGAGATAATTCATATATATGCAGCTGCCTGATTGCCTAGGCACACAGCAAGGGCCAGGGAGCCTCGAAGGCATCTGGGGGTAAGGCAGACCGAGGAGTGGACCAGCTTCTTCAGCCACAAGCCACATCCCACTCGCCCCATAGCATACCCACAGTCCAAGGGCACCCTGGCCCTCAGCTGTTATGTTGATGGGGTGCAGCCTCAGCCACGATTCCTTCCTCTGCTCCACCCTCTTGGTACTAACCTCTCTACAGCGCTTACTCTTCCTTTAATCCTCCCGTTTATTTTCTTTACAATGCCATCACTGAGGCAGACGCTCTGTGGCCGGCTGTTGTTTACAGTGGAGCCCGAGGCTGGTTACTGGATGGTAAATTCAGGGCCAGAATGTGAGGAGACCATGCCTGTTAAGAGGGACGATGGGGTGGGGGTCCAGGTGCAGGATCAGGTGGGGTGCCCTCAGCTGCTGGCAGAGAAGCCTCGCTAGAAGCCGTGCTGGGTGCACCCTGGGGCCATGCTCCTTTCGGCAAGAGGCAAGGTCCCTGGTTCCATGTGGCAGCAGAAAAGTCTCACAGGTGTTTCAATGAAAGAAAGCTTATGATAGAATTGCTTTCCTATATAATCCAATGGGAGAAATAATAGTCCATTTGGCAAGACGAGGGCCTTTGGAGGAAATGGTCCCCTTGAATTGAAAGGAGGCACTTACACAAGAAGTCAATTCATCCTTAGCGCTGGACGCTATGGAATGAGAACAAATACGCACAAATACATTTCCAAGCATGAGATGCATAGAAACCGCCTGAAAGAAAGAACACTCACTATTCCAGAAGGTAGGAGGTCTTGGCTCAGGGCCCACGTCCGCCATTTACAACTTGTGAGATGTTTGTAAGGCAGCTCCCACAAGGGTGGTGTGCACGATATTTACCAATGAGCCCAGGGAGGGTCCCGGCCAATCAGAAACTACGCCTTTTATGAACATTAGCAAAAGCTAGTGATACTAATGTTCGTACATATCAATATGGGGGGAGATGCATGTTAACCAATGAGCGCATGTTGTATTATTCAGTTTTGATCTGGAAATAAATATTTGCTTCTCAAAACTAGCTGGCAAGAGACCCATCTGGTTTATTTACTTAAGAAAATTTAATTGTATTTTTGGTGCAAGTTTACACAGAAAATTTGGTTCCCATTGGACATTTCCATATTGTATTCTGTATGTATAGTCACAATGTATAGTGACACTGGTTATCTTCTAGCGCAGTGTGTCTGCTTTCTCACTCATTGTGTCCTAGTTGTTCCCTTTCTGGAACTGTTCCTTTCCCTGTTCCACTTGTCATCTTATTTTTGCTCTCGAATAAGCATTACCCTTTTGGTCTCATATGGATCTTTTCCCCATGTGGCCTGTACCCAGAGAAACCCTCCAGACAGGGTAGAGAGGCCTCTGTGAGTTTCCAAGACTGTACACTCTTTACGGGAGTAGAAGGCCTCGTCCATCCCTTAGCAAGCTCCTTGGTGATTATTAATCCAGTTCCTGCTTCTCTAGATTTACCTATCCTAGATTTCAGATGCAGAAAATCAAATGAAACACAAGCAACAATGCTGAGACAAACCAGGAAAAACCTCAAGCAAAAAGAGAGTAGAAAATATTTCAAAAACCAGAAACAACCCTACAATGTGTCCAAAGGGAGACTGAATGATAAGTTCATGCATTTTAACCTAACTACATCTGCCATAATGGACTTTTCAATGCTCTCTCTTTGCTAGCAAGGCTATTCATCCCAGGGGATGATGGTCATGGGGATTCACCGGAGGCTTACTCCTGTGGGAGTCCTGCACATGGATTTTGGGCTTCTAATGTCACCTGTTACCTTCTGCAAACTTGGTGTTCAGAATTTAAGATCTAATACTGTTCCCCCCTCCTTGGGTTTGGATTTTATTACTTTCAATCCTTGGGTCACACAGGTGGGTGTGCTTCTTCCCTATCACTGAGATGGTTTCTTGTTTGAAGACCTGCCTAGTTCCTATGAACCATACAGCGCTTCCTTAAAACCACTTTGATGGGGGAGACCTCACCTCCCTTGGGGTCAGATTCTCAAGATGAGGCCAGGGAGGGAGAACACCAATTGCTGCATACAGCCTTGTGCCAATGTCACCCCAATTGACAGAGACTCCTACAGGAGTGACAAATGAAGCTTACTGGAAGTTCACGTCAAGACTGAGGGAGAGGGACAAAGTGGTCACACCTCTCTGGGTGGCTAAATTGGGTGACCCTGCCTCCCATTGGGGGTAGGTGGGGGATGGATGTAAGCCTTGTAATAAGAGTTGTATGGCCCCCCCAATAAAATGATTTTTTTAAAAAAGTGATCACTGAACATATGGTGCTGTGGCAAAATGGAGTTAAGAAACCAGATGGTGCCCGCTATCAGGAAGAATAGTTCTTCGGTATTTTTAAGAGGTCTTGTGCATCACGTTTGCCCAATGCAAGATGTCCTTTGGTCCCTCGACTGCTGCTGCCATGAGCTTTGATTGTGGATCAAGGAGAAACGACATCCAAAACAACTTCAGTCTTTTCTCCATTTATCAGGATGTGGTCTCTTGGTCCAATTGTGAGGATTTGGATTTTATATACATTGAGTTGTAACCTGAGTTGAAGGCTGCAATCTTTGATCGTCTTCAGCAAGTTCTTCAAATCCTCCCCATGTTCCACAAGCAGAATTGAGTCATCTGTATGTTGAATATTGTTAATAAACCTTTCTCCAATCCTGATGCTGCCTTCTTTTTCGTTGAATTCAGCTTCTCTGGTATTTGCCCAGCACGTAGATTAAATAAGTATGGTGAAAGGACACAACCGTGACTCACACCTTTCCAATTGTGCAGTATTCCTTTGTTCTGTTTGAACAATTGCTTCTGGGTCCCTGTACAGACTATATATAAGCACAGCAAGGTGCTTTGGAACTCCCCTTCTTCTCAATGGTATCCATAGTTGGGTATGCTCCACACAGTCAGAGATCTTTGTGTGGTCAAGAAAATATTTTACTTGTAGTTTCTGCTTTCATCAAAGATCCATCTGACAATCAGAATTGATATCTCTTATGCCACATCTTCTTCTGAATCTGACTCAGAGTGATCCTATATATGGATTTTGATACTGTAAATCTTTATAGGAGCAGACAGGTCCATGGTTCTACTGTGGAGTGACTGGTGGGTTTGAACTGATGACCTTGCAGTTAGCAGCCCCATGTGTAACTAACTCATGGTACCACCAGGCTCTTCTTGGGAAGCTGGATGAAGCTAAGAAGGGTGAGGATAGTGTTGGCACATCTTGTTACTTCTTTACAGCAGCTCCAAGTCACCCAGACTTTGCACTGTAAGTAGAGCCTGATATTATTTGCTTCATTGCCATGACAGCCCTTGGTGCAGGGGCCTCTGGGTGAACAGGAAAATAGGTCTAAGGCCGGAGCACCCACACTAAGAGCTGTTCAGGGGTGAATTCTACCCTGCTTCACTGTTTGCCATTTGAAAGTCTCTGGGGATACTTTCTAAGAAGGCACATCAGAGAACAAGTCCACAGAGGGAGGGGCCCAGCACTCCCTTCTCCTGTGTTCCTCTTCCCCCGACCTGTTTCAGGCCGTGTGTTTGCCGCACGCACTCCTTCCTGGCACGGGCCTTGCTGTCTCTGGTAGACTCTGTGGAGAGTCCCATGGAGTGTGAAGTCCTGGAGAAGAGCAAATGAAGGCACTGTGTCATATCCAACAGCTGGCTGAGCAGCAATGCTGGGGCAACCGAGCCAAGGGCTTTTCTTCTACAGCAGAGCTTAAAGCGGTGCTAGTAACATGTATTCTGTAGCATATTGGGAGACACTCTGCCAAAAAATAAAAGTAGATCCATGCTTTTCTTAGACTGGGCTTTCTAGAGACGCAAAACCAGTCGTGTGTGTGTGTGTGTGTGTGTGTGTGTGTGTGTGTGTGTGGTGTGTGTTGCTAATTGAACTACGAACCACAAGGTCATTGACTCAAACCCACCAGCCTCTCTGTGGTGGAGCGACGAGGCTTTTCTTATTTGTTTGTTTATTTTCTTTACTCCTGGAAAATCTTGGAAACCCAAAGGAGCTGTTCTACTATTTCCTATGGGGTCCCTGTGAGAGTTGGAAGCAATTTGATGACAGTGAGTTTGTTTTTTTTAAGTGTGTATGTGTGTGTGTATGTGTGTGTGTGTGTGAGAGAGAGAGAGAGAGACAGAGAGAGAGACAAAGATAGGCAGAGAAACAGAGAAAAATTGATATTGATAAAATGGCTCACACAGTAGTCTGTGGATCAGATATAAGCTGAAGACTTCTTTTGACTCTTGAGTAGCTGTAGGGATGATCTACCTATAATCAGCAGAGGTGATTGAAGCCGAGGTCCTCAGGTAAGACGGCAGACCGCTGATGACCTCCACTGTTGACAGGCAGTATGGCAGACCACTGGCCCAAGTCCACAGCACGGGAGACTGATGAATTAGATGTGGGATCCAGGCCCAATAAAAAAGCCCAGCAAGCTTTCCCAAGAGTCCACCTATATTGGAAGCAGGCCACATTCCAAGAAGACAGCCTTTCAATTGGTTGGCTACTCATAGTAGAGCCAGCAGGAAAGTGATTAGATTGTGTTAGGAACCACCGATTCCCACCCACTGAGATGCTCTGCACAGCAGAAGGAAACACTGCCCGGCCCCGAGCCTTCCTCATCATCACTCCCATGCTTGAACCCACCCTTGCCTCTAAGGAGCACTCTGGCCGTACTTCTTCCAAGACAGATAATTTTGTCCTTTGACCTGTTCATGGTACTTCCAATAGTCTTCTCCAGCACCTCAATTCCCATGCGTCAATGCTTCTTTGGTCTTTCTTAAGTGTCCATCTTTCACATGCATAGGAGGCAATGGAAAATGCATGGCTTGGGTCAAGCACACGTTAGTCTCCATGTAGCATCCTCTTTTTCAGTGCTCTGAAGAGTTCTTGTGCAGCAGATTTTCCTATGGAGCATGTCTTTTGATCTCGACTCCTGCTTCCAAGAGCATTGATTGTAGACCCAAGAAAGACAGAACAACCTCAACCTTGTCTCCATGTATCATGATGTTTCCTATGGGTCTAGTCGTGAGGGTTTGGGCCTTCTTTCCATCGAGTTGCATTCCCTTCTGAAGGTTGCAGTCCTTGACCTTCATCAGCAAGTGCTTCAAGTGCTCCCCACTTCCAGCTAGCAAGGTCGGGTCATCTGCATAGGATGGATTGTTAATAAGCTTTCTTCCAATGCAGATGCCACATGCTTCCTCATACAAGCCGGCTTCTCTTGCTTCTTTGTTCAGCAGACAGACTGGATAAGGATGGTGAGAGGACACAACCCTGGCACACACCTTTCCTGATTTCAAACCAGGAAACCATTGGGAACCTTCACTGCCAAACCACTGAGAACCTTGGCCCAGCGAAGCTGATACAAAACCGTCACTGCCACAGCACTTACACAAGGGTGGTATTTCTTTATCTCAGGCTTTCTTGATGCCTTCGTCCTCCATGCTGTAGAATAGAAGGTACACGCCACAGTCTTCCCTTCAGACCCTTTCACTTGAATCCCTGGTTGGGGAGGTGATTCTGACTTCTGGGGACCCAGGCGTCACAGAACAGACACGTTCATGAGACAAGCTCATCTAAAAGCTTTGCTGGAACAGATAGGCCTTTCTGCTATGGTTCACTGGTTGAGTTTGCACTCCAAATGTTCAGAGGAGGGGGCCAGTGCAAGCCGAGTTTGCTACCTAGAGCCAAAGCTGAGCTGGTCCTGACTCCAGATGACGGTGATGCCTACAGGACAGAATGGAATGGTGCCATGGGTTCCCGAGGCCATGATTCTTTGCAAGAAGAGCCAGCCGCGTCTTTCTCCCTTATAAGGTCTGATGGGTTGGACCCATGATCTTTTGGTTATAGCAACCCAACATCTAATCCATTGACCACCAGGGCTTGCTTCTTGGTGCCCCTGGGGACCTTGTAAGAGCGGAGCAGGCTGTAGGACTGTTTCCAGAGAATGCTGCTCTCTAGGACTGTGCTCAAGGCCCTGTGTGTCAATCACGGCCTTCTACACATTACAGTCCCCAGCTGCTACCTGATTTGAAGAAGGGCCTCATGCCATGCACGCTGATGTTCTGCTCATGGAGCATTCCTCCCATGCCAGGGCTGGTGTCTGTCAGTCTGTCCCTTCTGAGAATATATTGCCCATCAGTTCCCTTCCACAGCTACATGTAAGGTCTCTCCTGCTAATGTTCCTGGGGAAGGCGGTGTGCTGGTATCTCACTAGTAGTGAACAGGGTGGAGGGAGTTTGCTAGGGTTCCCCAGAAGCTGCAGTGGAGTTGTTGTTGTCCACGAATTGTGTGAGCATATCTAAAAGGGGTAACCAATCTTTTGCTGGCAGCCCTGCAGCCTCATTTTGGAAACCTGTCTCTTTCATCTTCGGCTTTGCTGGAGTGGCCCTGCCAAGCCCTTTCCATGTAACTTCTCATTGGTCCAGCCCTAGCCACACACACCCCCAGGCACCCTCAGAGACCCTCCTCCTGGCTAACTTTCTCCATAGCCAGGAGAGATGGCAGTGGTTCTGACTTTGTTGACTGGGCATCTACTCAGGCTGGGCACTGTGGTGCTACTGGTAGGTGGCATCCCCATGCACAAGGGGAGGTCTGAGGCTCCAACCTGATTGTCAGAAGCAGGTTGCCAGGCCTCTCTCCCTACTCCACATCTCCATCCACAGGTCTCGTTGACCGCTGTCCAGCATCAGAGCAACACTGGCAGGTGGGTGGTGGCTGAGACTGAGCTGCACTGCCTTGACTTTCACCCTGGCTCTCCTGTTTCCAAGGCGAGAATCGTGTCCCTAAGCCAACTCTGCTCACTTCTCTTGGTTCACCCAAACCCAATCTCACTGCCTTCAGATCAATGCTGGCTTATGATGACCCTGTAGAACAGAATTGCCCTGGTGGGTTTCTGAGAAGGTAGCCTCATCTGTCTCCTGCGGAGTGGCTGGTGGTTTCGAACTTCGGACCTTGTGGTTCTCAACCCAGTGCCTAAACACCATGCCACCAGGGCTTTCTGCATCCTTCACGGTATTAATCCTCCCAATCACGAGGTGGTTCTTAGGTGCTTTGGCATCAGTCCCAACTCATGGCGACCGCGGGTACCACAGCGTGAAACACCCCCTGCTCCCCTCTCCCGCCCCCACCAGCCCGATGTCGCACCACTCTCACAACTGTTCTTATGCGTGAGCTCATGGCTGCCACCCTTGTGTCAGTCCCTCTGTCTGTTTCGCTGCCCCACTGCTTTACCAAGTATGCTGTCCTCCAGGGACTGGTCTCCCGACAACATGTCCCCTAAGGTCAGCGTTCTTGTGATCCCGTTTTCAGAGGAGGCAGCTGAGTTCCAGAGAAGTGTCGGCACCTGCTCAGGTCACGTCGTTGACTGGTGTCAAATCTGACCGCTCCTCCATCACTAGCCTGTGCGTCTGGGCGCTGTGTGCATGCCTGCTTCCAGGCTCAAGGTCCTGTTTGCTGTGGGCTTCTTTCTCTCACAAAGAATGTTTGAGTTGACTCTAAACTGTGCTCCCCTGCCGCCCACAGGTACCTCTACAGTAAGGTGACCAGATTTTAACCCTGGTAAAGTGGGACACCACTGATCAGAGGTGGGGGTGGGGGGAGGCAGTGGGGAGGCGGGGGTATAGTCCCTTC
>PVJH01031275.1:0-5000 GCA_004026705.1 Nesogale talazaci
TTTTTTTTTTAAAAAGAGTCTTTGTGCATCAAAGGACATGATGAAGAGAGTGCAAAGACAGAGCGCCGGATGGAAGGAGATATTTGGAAACCAGGTGGCGTAGCAGGGAACGGTTTCATGTCTAAAAAGAGACTGTATCACGAGCTACTATGCTGAATAAAACCAAAGACAAAACAGCCAGACCCTGAACAAGCGGGCGAAGGGCTTGCACAGACACTTCTCCCAGGAAAACCCATAGCTGGCCATGAGACACTCAGCATCGATAATAACTGTGGCTGGCCATCCAGCTAACCCTGACTCTCGGAGTCTCCACGGCACAGAGGGCAGCTGCCCTGCACCACGTCTGAGGCAGATCATTAGGTCTCGGTCACATGGAATCACTGGGGGTTTGAACCTCTGACATTTGGGCTAGCAGCTCGGCACTTAGTTAATACGCCGCCAGGGCTCCTTTGACTGGTGATGAAACTCACTGGCCTCTGTCTCAGACCAGAGCGTTTTCAACGGCCTCAGATGCATGTGGAAGTGGAACACAGAAGGAGGGCGGAAGAAGAGGCCATGCCTTGGTGTGGGGGTGCTGACGGAGGCTATTGAAAGGCCCAGGGACCACCACGCTAACAACCATCTGTCGCCTCTAAGAATGCTTCTAAGAGACAAGGATGAGGAGTCTTCATCTCACGAGTTTGGGGCGTGTTGTCAGGAGAGACCCGTGCCTGGAGAAGGACGTCGTGCTTGGGAACGTAGAGGGGCAGCGTGATAGAGGAAGGCTCTTGGGCAGATGGGTTGACCCAGGGGCTGCAACGTGAGCACAGTGATGAGGATGCCGCACTGAGCCCGTGTAGGCCAGGTTGCTATGGGTCAAAACCCACTTGGCAGACCTCACAGCAGACCAGCCATCGGGTCGATTCTGACTCACATCAACCCTATCGGACGGGGCAGAACTACTGTGAGATTCTGAGCCCGTCACTGCTTCTGGGAGGGGAAGGTCTCAGCTTTCTACTGAGGGGCAGCTGGTAGTTTCGAACTGTTGACCTTGCGATTAGCAGCCCAGCACACACACACCATGCCCCTGGGGCTCCTAACTGGGTAGAAATCAAAACCAGAGGGAAGTGGGCACCACCCGATAGCCACGGAAAACCACAAACCACACCAACTGCCCTGTCCATGGAGAGCTGCGCCTCTGTCATGTCCAGCATCTGTTTTAGGGGGAAGTGACTGCCAGGCCTTTCCTCCTAGGTGCCTCCGGGTGGACTCAAACCACCGACCTTTCATTGAGCAGCTGAGCCCCCATGGTA
Source organism: Nesogale talazaci (assembly GCA_004026705.1). Taxonomy (NCBI): domain Eukaryota; kingdom Metazoa; phylum Chordata; class Mammalia; order Afrosoricida; family Tenrecidae; genus Nesogale; species Nesogale talazaci. The sequence goes on from PVJH01031275.1 coordinate 1,293, forward strand.
GTTCCATTATCAGGTGTCAGTTTGAGGATTAAGAGTGTAGGGGCAGAATCCAGCCCAGGGGTGCTCAAGGCATCGACTTCAATCTACTAGTCGAACGCAAATGTCGTGTGGGGAGATCACATGACATTAAAAAAAGAGGTGTAAGCCTAGCATCAAGCCCGTCACTTAATTGATATACAACTATATAATATCAGATGCAATTTTAGGTGTCACACGCATGTTCAAACAACTTCGCTAAGTGCATCAAAACTGACAAGTTAAGTTACTGCCAATTTTTAGACCTTTATTTTTTCTCTTAAATGTAAGACAGGAAATTAAAATGAGTGGGGGAGCCGGACCAAGTAAGAAGACAAAAAATGTATGACTTTCATATGGAATGGAAGATTTCGACACTACAAGTCGACATTCAGCTGAAGTCCAGAGCCCATGAATTGTTATGGAACTTAAGTGCAGAGGGAAACTATCCGAACATGAGAAAATGTGCTACCTCCTTGACTGTGCTATTCAGCTCTACTTAGGTGAGTCAGTTTTTTCCCACATAAAGATCATTAAGTTCAAGTCCTGTTCCATCATGACTGATGATCATTTGGAAGTGTGCTTGAAACTGGCTGCCAGCAGTTACTGTCTGGACTATGCATCACTGGCTCATTCCACTCAGTGCAAATCATCAGCGTGAACTCAGGTAATGACAAAAAATGTACATAGTTAATTGTGTTGTGCAATATGGATTCATGCAATTAAGCAAGGTACATAAACATACATTGTACACATAAAGAATTCTGAGTGCATTTGTGAGTAAGTATAATAAATAAAAATAAGTATGTTTTGTGTTTTCGTAGTTGGTAGGTCATTTTGACTTGATGATTTAATAAGTAGCTGACATGCTGAAAAAGTGTGATTACCCCTGGTCTAGCCTGCCAATCATTGTATAGTTAATAAGGTCTCTGTGTGGGCATGGCCTTTCCCCGAAGATTCTGGGAACTCCTGTATTCCTCCCTGGAGGCAGAAGTCACAGTCTCTCTCTCTACTCACTCCCTCAGAGAATCTCTACTGACAAGATACACGAAACTACACTAGTGCCCTGAATTGGAGAAGCCACTGCCAATTGGAGAGCCCTGCCAATGCTGAGATGCTTACACCACCACTGGATCCACAAGACTTCCCACCTGCTGGCCTGTGATCTTCCAGCATTTGGCGTCATTGAATGTGTTTTGTGAGTCTGAAGAGACTATACATTGGAATCGGACATATGGGCTAATATCGAATTTATGGGCTTGATCTGGACTGGGCTGGGACATTTTCTTAGTATTCAATTGCTCTTGTATATGAAGCTCCTTCTTATACATGTGCATGTCTATGGATTTGTTTCTCTAGTCTACCTGGACTAACACAGCCCTTTCCTGTGTTCAGCGCCCAGGTGTCTCTGTGTGCCCAGGAGGATGAAGAGAGTCTGTGGGTCCCTGAAGCAGGCTGTGTCATCTTCTGAGCTGTTTTCTCAGCTGCAGATGGCTGTCATGGCGCCAGTTGGCCTGAGGCATGTGGACAGGCCTCTGAGAGGGGCCAGGCTCTGGGGGGCAGGGTTGGGCGCATGAACTGGGAGATCTGAAAGAACCAAAAGCTGTCCTACCAGCCTACCAGTTCAGAGCTCTAAGTGTGTAAGCAAGGTGTCCAGGAGGCCAAGGTCTCGCCTAAGGGTCTCAGAAAGAATGTGGCCCAGGCACCACTCTAAGCCCTGGTGCTGCCAGCAATCTTTGACCTATGGACACATCACTCTGACCCCTGCCTCTGTCATCCTGTGGTGTCTCCCTGACCTCCTCCTCCTGCTACAAGGACACTAGTGATACTTCATTTGCCCACCTCCCACCCCCCAGCAATTTCCACCTAATTTATTACATCTGCAAAGACCCAAATTCCAATCACAGTTCCACCCACACATACCAGGGCTGGGACTCCCCATCTCTGTCAGGGAACCACCACTTGCAGGGTGATGGATCACTTCTCGATGGCCTTTCTCACCTGGTCTTGCAGGTGGAAACCTAGTGAACAGCTAGGTGGGGTTATGCAAATGCGGTCTTTGTGACCCATCAAAGGGATAAGTTTGCTGAAAATGCAAATGAGCTGTAGGGCGCCGAGGTGGAGTGAGGCCAGTTAAGTAAGGTGTGTAGAACCCACCCCAATGAGGGCACTGGTCAGTTTTGCCATCACCCTGGGTTTACCATGAGCCATCCCAGAGGCAGACAGAAGGACCTCACTACTGGCAGGAAGAGACGGGAGCAGGGCTTAGTCTCTGGACCCAGAGTCTCTGTGCTGAGAGGGAACGAGGGAAAGCCATACCTCTGGAGACAGCAAGAAGCTATAGTATGTGTGGCAGAGAGTGGACAGGAGTGGAACCAGGATTTATTTACAGACTTTAAGGGCAAATTTTGGCACAACACGCTCTCTCTCTCTCTCTCTCTCTCTCTCTCTCTCTCTCTCTCTCTCTCCACACTGCATTCTGTCTGTTGCCTGACCAGCAGACCCTGGGACATGAGGACCACAGAAGCCTGCAGCCTGCCACTTGACCTGAGGATCTTAGCTGTATGAGCCCCACACCACATGAACTAATCCAAGAAGTAAATCTATCCATCATCTCTCTGCCTGTTGTCTATCTATCATCTATTATTATTATTATCATTACCATCCATCAGTCAATTTATCATCTGCCATCTGTATTATCCATCCGCCCATCCATCTGTTCTCTATCAATCAATAATCTATCCATCTATCATCTACCTGTCATCTATTATTATCCACCCATCCATCCATCCACCCACCCATCTGTTCTCTATCAATCAATAATCTATCCATCTATCATCTATCTGTCATCTATTATTATCCCCAGCCATTCATCATCTGTCAATCTGTGATCTCTCTATAACCAATTACTGCCGTCGATCACCTATGATCTAGCTGTCATCGACCACCAGCCTCTCTGCCTGCCTATCACTTATTTTTCTTCTATCCATCTGTCCATCAGTCCAGCCCCCTCTCTCGCCGGTTCTGTTTCCTTGAGAAAGTCCTCAGACAGGTGGCCCCTGGCAGCTCCTGTGACATTTGCACAGCCCACATTGGCAGTGTACAAAGTGTTTGCTCACTGTTATCTCATAAGCCCGTGAGACAGCCCCATGCAGTGGGGACAGTCCCAGTCTGTGAAGTCAAGGAACTTGGTCCAGTCCCCGAGTGGGCAATGGCTGCAGACTCCCCTTGCCATCCTGCTGGCCAGAGTGTGGGCATACTAGCCAGCCGTCCGGGACAGCGGGGTAGGCAGCTTCAGGGTAGGATTCTCACCTTCCACGCAAGAGACCCCAATTAGCTCCAAAACCAGCACACCGAAAGCTCAGCTGGAGGATGACGCAGGACAGTCTGTGCGCCAGGGGCCGGCTGGACAACAGCAACAGCTGACCGCCTCAAGAGTGCCAGGACTTTCTGGCGCCTTCCTCTCTCAGCTGCTCTCTGCCTCACTCGCGTCTGGACCTCACTTTACAGATGAGGACTTGGGGTGCTCAGCGAACCGGACTCCCCTGTCCACGGTCAGGGGAAGCTGGGGGTCAGTGCTGTATCCGGCCAAGCTCCGGAACTGGGCTGGAGCCTCCTCGATTTGACTGATGCATCCCTGCTGCCAACCCCTCTGTCCCTCTACCCCTGCCCTCTAGAGCTGGACCAACCCCC
>PVJH01031275.1:10000-23951 GCA_004026705.1 Nesogale talazaci
GCCAGCTGCCCAGAAGGGGGCCGACATCTGAGGCTCAGGGGCTTTAGAGTACGTTATTTTTAGATGCCAACGCTTCCCCATACATTAGGAACCCAGCCGAGGCTCCAGGGGTTCCAGCTATCCCATTCCCAGGTTAAACCATCATCGATTTGGACCCAGAATGTTCTGGATAAGAGCGGAAGGATTTCTGGGATCCTGGGGGTCCTACCCCATTCATCTGCTCCTAGGGAGCAGGGGAGGTAGTCGCCCGGCCTCTCATCCAGGTGCTGAGATGCAGCCCGGGGACAGGGATCTAGGTGCTATGACGTTGTTGCACACACACACCCCCAATATGTTAGAATCCTGGCCCCACTACTGAACCCCTTATGTGTCAGCCTGAATTGTCTAGAGCAACGGTTCTCAACCTGTGGGTCGAGACCCCTTTGATCCCTTTCACAGGGGTCGCCCAATTCATAACAGGAGCAAAATGACAGTAATGAAGTAGCAACAGAAGTAATTTTATTGGGGGGGGGGTGTCACCAATACATGAGGAACTATATTAAAGGGCTGGGGCGTTAGGAAGGTTGAGAAGCACTGCTTTAGAGGAACAAAGCCAAGGACACTCGTCTGTGTATAAGGAATCCCTTTATGTCAAGAAGGAGTCCCAACCCAGTGCCACTGAAGTCTGGGCTAGCCGGAGCGCTCTTCAGACTCACATAGCTGCAGAACACTAGAGCAGGACGTCGGGAGGTCAGACGCCTGGGGGTGCAGAGCCACGTGCATCCAAGGTGGGTTGGAGAACGCAGGACACAGGCAGCTCCTTGTTGGGACTCTGCGCCTTCCTCCAGACCCGGCCCCAGGTGAGGCGCCAACCTGGAAAGCTGCAGCTAGGTGAGTCTGAGGAGCGTTCCCGCTAGTACAAACTTTGGTTGCACTGGGTTGGGACGCCTTCTCGATATAAAGTGATTCTCTATGCATAGACAAGTGTCCTTGTAAAAAGGGGGTGGGGTTTCCTCAGTGCCTCTTTTCTAAACAGGCCACCCTCCCAAGGCGTCATCATCAGGCTTCTCCCTGAGTGACAGGTTGGATTCCACCGCTGTACATTCATCCACCCAGCTGCAAGTTGACATAAAGTCATATGACATGGGATAGGGGCCTTCCATACTGGACCCCCCTGAGGTCAAGTCCAGTGCAATCACAGCATCGTCCATGGGAAGGTTGTAGTCTTGGGTCTTCACCAGGATGTGCTTCAAAGCCTCTAGGCTGTCAGCAAACTAGGCTGTGCCGTGATGTGCTCATGAGCCGTCCTCGAATCCTGACGCCTCTTTCTTTCCCAGATAATCCGGATTCTCAGGTGATTCGCTCACCCTACAGATTGACTAGCCAAACCAACAGACAAGTTCACTCCCCCGGAGTCCATTCTGACCCACAGCAAACTCATAGCACAGGGGAGAACTGCCTCATTAGGGATCCTAGACTCATCTGTATGGGAACAGACGGTCTTCTCTTTCTCCCTTGGAGCAGTTGGTGGTTGGGGGCTACCGAGCTTGAAGTTAGCAGTTCAGGCCATGATCCACCACACCCGCAGGGCTCCTATAGAGGAAAATTAGTGTGGTGAGAAGATTCAATCCTGAAGCACACCTTTCCTGACTTTGAATCACAGTTTCCCCTCCCTCCGCTCAAATGACTGCTCCTGGTCTACGTACAATTGTGCATAAGCAAAATTAAGTCTCCTAGAATTCCCATGATGTGGCTTATTTCCCATAGTTTATTATATCCACACACCCAATGCCTTTGCAGAGTCAAAAAGAAAACCCCATGAATAAACATCTTGTAGATATTCTCTGCTTTCAGCCAAGATCCGTTGGACGTCAACAATGGGAGCCCGCGTTGCATGTGTTCTTCTGAATCCAGCTTCAATTCCTGGCACTTCAACGTCCTGCTCTTCACAAAACTCAAGCTCCCTGCCATCTTCATAGCAACCTTATAGGACAGGGGAGACCTGCCTCTGCGGGTATCTGAGACTCTCCCTGTTTGAAAGCATAGAAAGCCCCGCCTTTATTTAATTGTCTTCAGCAGAATTGCACTTGCGTATGATATTAATGATATCATTCACTTATCTTCACATTCTGTTGAGTCACCGCTCTTTGGAATAGAACAGTTGACCAAGTAGCTGTCTTCCGAGTTGGGGGCACAGACTAGTGAGTGGTTCAGGTGTGACATCAGCTTGACCAAACATTTCAGTTGGTCTCCTGTTAACTCCCAGAGATTTTTTTTTTTTTTGATCATGCTTTCATGACAGCTTGGACTTCTTCCTTCAGTACCATCCTTTATTGATCATATGCTACCTCTTTAGATGGCTGACTGATGGCCAATTCTCTTTAATACAGTGACTGGATGCACTCACCTCCTCTTCTTTGATTCTTCCTGCATCATTCAATGGTTTGCCCATAGAATCCGTCAATACTGCAACCCGAAGTCTGCTTAGCTTCTTCAGCAATTTCAGCTTGAGGTACACTTGAGGTACTCTTTCGGTCCTCTAACTCGAGGTCTTTGCACCATTCATTATATGCTTTGCTTTGTCTTCTCAAACTGTCTTTTGAACGTTCCGTTCAATTCTTACTTCATCATCTCTCCCATCGGCATGCAATATTCAGCATTCAAGAGCAATTTTCAAAGTTCTTCCGATGTCCGCTTTGGTCCTATCTTTCTTGCTATCATTCCATAGTTCAATCACATCAAGCAGAATTGTGCAATGACCACCACAGTTTCCAAACATTCCTGTTATTCATGGACTCCTTGACATCATTTCCCCATTCACCCCCAACTTCCTCCACCCCAAACCCTTATCTACTTGCTGTCTTTATAAGTTCATCAATCCTGGGTTTCAGTTACTGAAGAATGGAAAACATATAGCACAACTTCAAGAGGGTGATCTCCAATGATATGACTCATCTAAGATACATCCTAATATGGACAAGCAAGATGCTCACAGAACAATAATCAGGTCCAGCATGCATCATTGTAGGGGGATCTCCTATCTGTCTGCCTTTGGCAGTCACCTAACCTGGTGTCAAGTTGAGGACTAAGAGCGTAGGGAATGGAGTCTATCCTGTCAATCTGGAGATAGCCAATGAGACCTGTGTGGGCGTGGCCTTCTCCTGAGAATTCTGGGAAATGTGGTAATTCCTTCTTGGAGGCGGAGACACTACCTCTCTCAGTTCACACCCTTGGAGACTCTACTGACAAGACACAGGCTGACTCCCTGTGAGACACCCCAGAGGAGCAGTCACGTGGACCTACCAATGAACCTGTGTTAGTCCGGGTAGACTAGAGAAACAAATTCATAGACAAGCATATGGATATAAGGAAAAGGTTTCTATACCAGAGGATTGGAACATTAAGAAAGCATCCCAACCCAGTCCAGTTCAAAGTCATAAGTCTGATACTAGCCCATATGCCCGATACCAGGCTATAAAGTCTCCTTCTGACTCACAAAGTCACAGACCAGTGGGTGCAGAGTCCCGGCACTGGTGGGGGTCTCCCCACGGCTCCTTGCTTCCTGGGCTCAGGGTCCATCAACAGCATCCAGTGGTGGTAGAGGCAACTCAGCACTGGCAGGGGTCTCCACATGGCTTCTCCAGCTTCAGAGGTCTGGTTCCATCAGGCTAAGGCCACGTGGCTTCTCCTCCAGCTCCTTCAGAGCTCCTCCAGATGGACACTGTCATCTTGTCTTGTCCGTTGCTCATCGTCTCGGAGACTGACTCCCAACAACTGGGGAGATGGCTTCTCATCTCCACAAGGGAAAAACCGCAAGATTGCCCAGAAGTCCCAGGAGAAAGCCATGCCCACACGGAGGCCTCATTGGCTGCTCAATGGCTATCTCCAGATTAAAGACTAGACTCCACCCCTACATCTCAATCATAGAATTGACATAAGCACATGACCGCCACAGAACCAGACCTCTGAAGCTGGAAAAGCCATGCAGAGACTCCTGCAGTGTTGAGATGCTTGAGAAGTCACAGAGAAGGCCCTGCCAGCGCTGAGATGCTTACAACGCCACTGAATCCAAAGATTTTCTACCCACTCCTTTGTGATCGTCCTGTATTTGGCTTCATTGAATATGTTTTGTGAGTCTGAAGAGGACTCTGTAGATTTCTGTGGGACATATGGGCTAATATTGGACTTATAGACTTGATCTGGACTGGATTGGGATGTGTTTCTCAATGTTCAATTGTTCTTGTATATAAACCTCTTTCTTATTCACATATGAGTGTCTCCATGAATTTCTTTCTCTAGTCTACCCAGACAGCACGCTGTTCTTTTAGTGACTTGTTTTCCTTCATGTATGGTGCTCTTGATGTCATCCCTCAACTCCTCTGGTCTTCAGTCATCAGTGCTCAATAAATTACATTTATTCACGAGATGATCTCAAAATTCAGATAAGATATACTCGAGGGGATTTGGGCTCTTGCTTACATTTTCCCCAATTCAATTGGAACTTGCATATCAGCAATTGCTGTACTGTCTCACAGTTGGCCCTAGCCATGTTTGGGTTGATGATACTGAACCTTTCTATCATCTTCCCACAGATGTAGTCAATTTGGTTCTTGTGCATTCCATTGGGTGAAGTACCATTTTTAAGCTGTTGAAAAATGGTATTTACAAGGAAGAAGATCCATCTAATATCAGCAATGATAGCCCTTGTTCCACACCCTCTTCTGAATCTGGTCTGAAACTCTGGCAGCTCCAATCAATGTACTGCTATAATCATTGTTGGATAATCTTCAGCAAAAAAATTACTTGCCTGTGATATCAGTGATCTTGTTCTGTAGTTTGAGCTTTCTGTCTCCTTTCTTTAGAATAGGTACAAATATTGATTTCTTCCAGTTAACTGGCCAACGAGTTACCTTCCGAATTTCCTGGCACAGATAAGTGAGGGTTTCCAGAGCTTTTTCAGCTTGTGAAACACTTCAATTGGTATTCTGTCAATTCCCAAAACTTTGTTTTGGGTGAATGCTTTCAGTGCCGCTTGAACATCTTCCTTCATTACTATTGATTCTTGATCATATGCAAGGTCCTGAAATGTTGGCCTGTCAACTAGTTCTTTTTAGTACAGTGACTGTGTAGTCTTTCCATCTTCTATGGATGATTTCTGAATCATCCAATATTTTGTACATAGATTATTTCAAGATTGCAGATTTGATTTTTTTGTGTGCATTCTTCTGGTTTCAGATATGCTTTGCCTGTTCTTCCCTCCTGGTTTTTTAATACTAACTCCTTGCATATTTCATTATAACATTTGGCTTTGTCTTCTCAGGCTTACCTTTGAAACTTTTTATCATTTCTTCCACTTGTTTTAGCTAGTCGACAATTAAGAGGAAGTTTCCGAGTCTCTTCTGACACCCACTTTGATCTTTCCTGTCTTTACATGGCTTTCTGCTTTCCTCATGAATAAAGCTCTTAATGTCCTCCCACGGCTCATCAGGCCTTCTGTCTTTAGTGTCCATGGTGTCAAATCTGTTCTTGAGATGCCACCAGAGGCATGAGGAGTTCAAAATGGCCAGGAGGCACTCTTAACTTCCAGTCCAATTGAATTGGTACTAGGTCTCCAGGTAGGCAGATAACCCCCTTTGGAACGAAGACCTCCAGTCCCAAAGAGCAGAGGGGCTGCAGGGACAGGAAGCAAAAAATGTGGTAAGTGGGTCATAAGGTATACTAGTGATAGCTTCTCCTGTTTCAACCCTTTGGTTTCTGGACCCATGAATCCTGGCTAGGGGAGAAGCAGCATGATATACTGGACTCTGGTTTAGAGCATACACAGCTTCCTGGAGAACACTGCCCCAACATGGCACTGTGTTTCCATCTAGCTGGCTCTCTTTACAAATCAATTTCCTTGTTCTATTGAATTAGTTGTTTCAGGGTGGTGGGAAGCATGGTAAGACCAAATTCCAAGAGCATGGACTCACTGCTGCACCTCACTTGCTTTGAAGTGAAGTCTTTGGATCTGAGGCAATGCTGTGTAGGATACTGCAGTGGTGGATGAAACATTTGGCCAGTCTACAAATGGTAGCTTTGGCAGAAACATTGCGTGCAAGGACGGCAAATCCATATACAGAGGAAGTGTTTATAACAGTAAGAATGAAGCACTGCTCTTTCCAGGATGGAAGTGGTCTTCATTCCCCCAGGAACGACCCCAGTTCTTGGAGTCGGTGTGGGTCTCTGCTGCTGGAAGATGGGACACTCATCAGTGGCAGTAGCTGTGCCTACACAGAACCTCCATCCCAGCCACATGGCCACACTGTTCATGTACCCACTATCCGGGGAAAGAGAATGGCTGGTTTCCACAGAGCATGTCATCCTAGTCACAGGATTGTAAAGTCCTCCTCTGCAGAGCTAACCCGTGGGTGAGCATCTACATGAGACACAAGAACCTTCACTGTTGGGGGGCCCATTCAGAAAGCTCTGTCTACATTTCTCTTCCCCATACTTCCTTGTCACCAAGTTTTTTAATCATGCTTCTTCCAAGTCCTGACCATCCAGCCAAGCCATTGGCCACAGCTCATGAATGAATAGACAGGCACACATTTGGCTAATTTTTACTCCAATCAAACTGAATAACCAAGTATACTGCTCGAGATTCTGCCTACTGGGAAGATTTCCCTTTACCACTGTCCTTCAGGGAGGTCTTCAGAAAGGCTCTGTAGTGCTATCCATTTTTGAGGGGTACCTGCATGTCATGCAGAACCATCAGTGAATCAAGCATGAATTTTCTCTTGCTCAGTCAAGTGATCATAAGGAATTCCGCATGAGGCCATTGGGGCAAACTGGGAGAAAGATTGTATTGCAACATGAGTTGCAATACATAGTCAACATAGGCATTTGAGACACTTCTTCAAGCAGCTGGCTTGTGACTTCAGGTCCTGCTCTTGTCCAATCTTTACTATATCACTATGACAGTTTCATAAGCTCCTGTCAACTTGGGTGAAGGCATGAAATCTAGCCTGTCAATCCGGTCAGAGGCAATGAGGCCTTGATGTGGGTATGGCCTTCTCCTGATGTTTCTGGAAACTCCTATCTCTTGCCCTGGAGGGGGAAACACTCTCTGCTTCTTCTTCCTGATGACAAGCCACCTGGAGCTACACTGATGGGGCTGGAGGAGCCATGTGGAGACCCACATCAGCGCTGAGATGCTTCCACCACCACTGTATCCACAAGACTTTCCACCCACTGGCCTGTGATCTTCCCGCATTCAGCATCATTGCATGTTCTACATGAATCTAAAGAGGAATTTACAGACTAGTATCAGATATAAGGTCTAATATCAGATTTGTGGACTTGATCTGGGGCAAGCTGGGATGTTTTCTTAATACACAATTACTCTTTATTACATACATATGAGTGTCTATGAATATCTCTAGTCAACCCAAACTAACACAACCACTTCCATTTAGTGATGGAATGCTGCCATGCACGTCCAACTTTACGACTCAGTAGGTCAAACAACATCCAACTCATGATGGGCAGCACAGATCTTGGGGTACTTGGCCCTTGGTGAGGTGTTCATTCTCCACTAAGGTCCAATAGCAAGCCAAAAGCTGTTTTTCCAAAGGGTGATGGTTTATCTGCAGAAGACAGCAGAAAATTTGCTCCAAAATTCTAAGGATCAGCTCTGTGATGCACCAATTGGAACCTGCTAAAGACGCCACACTCCATTTCTCTCTGCCACTGCCACCTCAAGCACCATTGGTCAGCTGGATCATGTGATCTATGTGGCAGAGCGGCTTTCACAGCAAGCTGAACCTGTGGAAGAACCTTTTCGTGCTCAGGGTCCCCCTCAAAGCTGTCAGCTTTTTGAGTCACTTGTTGTATGGACCAGCGTAGCACACCCAACTGAGAGGTAGGTTGCTTCCAAAATCCAAAGACGCCCATGAGGTGCTGTGTCTCCTCTTCAGTGATAGACTTTTCAGATGCGATAGCTTATCTTTCACTTTAGTAGGGATATCTCAACATCTGCCACATGACTGCACCCATAGGAAGAAGATTCTTGAATTTTTGTCGGGTTGATTTTCTACCCCGTAGCGCACATATATCGTACCAATAAGTCTAAAGTGATGGATATGTCTTCCTTCCTAGGGCCAGTCGGCAGAATGTCATCAATGTCATGGACCAGTGTAATATTTTGTGGGATGGAAAGGTGATCAAGGTCCCTGCAAACAGAATTATGACATAGCCCCAGAGAGTTGACATAATCCTGAGGAAGAGCTGTGAAAGTATATTATTGCCCCTGACAGCTGTAGGAAAACTGCTGCTGGTGGTCTTTCTAAGCTAGAACTGAGTGTAATAGCTGCATACCAAATACCAGGAGAGGTATTAATTTACTCAGGCAATGAAACCACATCTGGAACAGCAGCTGCAATTGGAGTCACTGCCTGGTAAAGTTTATAGTCATTGTGGCAGCTACCTAACCTGGTGTCAATTTGAGAATGAAGAGTGTAGGGGTGGAGTCTGAGCTGTCAATCTGGAGAGAGCCAATGAGTCCTCTGCGTGGGCAGGGCCTTCTCCTGAAGGGAAATGTGGCAATTCCTTCTTGGAGGCAGAGACACTATCTCTCTTGGTTCACTCCCTTGAAGACACTCCATTGACAATGCTGACTCCCTGCAAGACAGGACTGAGAAGAAGCCACATGGACCTCCCCTGATGCAGCCAGAAACCTGGACCTAGAGAAGCCACGTGGAGACCCCTGCCAGCACTGAGATGCTTACACCACCACTGGGTCCAAAGACTTCCTACCCACTGGCTGGAGGTCGTTGTGCCTTCAGCATCATTGCATGTGTTTTATGAGTCTGAAGAGGACTTATAGATTGGTAATGGACATATGGGTTAATATTGGACTTATGACCTTGGACTCAACTGGGTTGGAAGGTTTTTCTCAATGTTCAATTGCTCTTGTATATAAGCCATAGATATACACATATATATGTATATATGTGTATACACATATATTGTTTGTTTGTTTGTTTGTTTCTCAAGTCTACCCAGACCAACACAGTCATCCACTATTATTTGCCAAGACCCATGTGATTTTTGCACGGACCAAATAGCCCAGTTCAATGAGGATGTGGGGGCAATCACTGCACCTGCTTCCTTCCAAGGCCTCAATGGCGGCACGAATCTCCGCAATTTCTCCAGGAAGGCGATACTGCTTTTGGTTTACTCTTTTCCCAGGTCAGCGGTTCTCAACCTTCTAATGTCTCAACCCTTTAGTACGGTTCTTCATGTTGTGGTGACCCCCCAACCATAAAATTATTTCCGTTGCTACTTCATAACTGTCATTTTGCTGCTACTATGAATTGTAATATAAGTATCCGATATGCAGGATGCATTTTCACTGTTACAAATTGAACATAATTAAACATAATTAAAGCATAGTGATTAATCACAAAACAATATATAATTATATATTGTAAAATATTTATGTGTTTTCTGATGGTTTCAGGTGACTCTTGTGAAAGGGTCATTCAACTCCCAAAAGTGTCGTAACCCACAGATTGAGACCCTCTGTCCTAGGCAGAGGCAATTCTAATGACTTCTACTTGGCTTCTCCTACTTTAATAACCTTTATTCCACATTTTAGGTTCAGTGTAGGACTTCTGCCAGTTACTTAGCATTTTATATTCCAATAATGCATCTGGAGCTGGGGGAATTGCTACAGGATGAATTTGGACCAACCGTGACCACTGTGAGACGGACCTGAGCTAAGATTCCATTAACAACTTGACCTCCATCTGCTCACGTGCTGAAAGGTGAGCCTTTAAAATGCTTTAGGTCTCCTGGGAGCACTGTCAGTTCAAAGTCAGTGTCCAGTAATCCATGAAAACTCAGATTTATTTTCTTTTCCTCAGTGGAAAGTCACTCTTGTGATAGGCCACAGATCCCTTTGGGGGAAGGCTGGGAGAAAAACTAACAGTATAAAACTCTGGTAATATGGTAGGGTCTGTCCTCCAAGGGACCTAGCCGCTTCTTCGTTCAAGAGGTTGTGGGTCTGTAAATTGACCCCCAAGTCTGGGGAATGTTGGAGAGGCCATGTCTATCCTGGCAATTCCAGTTAGACTACCATCAACCTGGTCTAGAAGTTTCCTGCTTGTATAGATCAAGAAAACGTTTAGGAGGCTTCCCCGACTATTTCACTTCTAGAGACTTCTTTTCTGAATAGCCAATCGCATCCAGAGGTGTGAATCAGACTATTCTGTGAACTACCTTGATCCTGCTGTCCATTACAGGAAATGTATTGTCCATTAGGCTAACCATGCCCACCTTCTCTCTGCCAGCTGAGTGCTGTGACCTGGCCCTGCCCCTCTAAGGCCCAATCATCCCCTTTGCAGGCAGTGTCTTAATTCACTTAGCTAATTCCCTTTGTCAAGCCTGGCTGACATAGCATAGCAGTCACAGGAGTCTTCAGAGAGATTGCGTTCCCTTCACTAATATGTTTCTTACTGTTTGGGTATGAGGTGTGTCACTGGGTTGCTCTCTTTGTGAATCTATGGGTCTATCCTGAAGTTTTGATGGCTAGGTTTTCTGTGTCAACATAGCACCCATAAGAAGATAGGGATGGAGGGTAGCCTGTCAATTTGGTGGCAGGTGGATGAACTGCCCTAGTGCAACAGAGATATCTATCTCTCTGGATTTCTCTCTCTCTCTCTCCACCTTCCTGATACCTGGCTGGCTACCCAGAGAGCTGCTGAAAGTCCTGCCATGTTTCCCACTGACCTCAGACCCACATGACTTTACACACACTGGCCTGTGTGATCAGATCTACCTGAATTCTTCATCATTACATGTGGATGCGTGAGTCTGAAGAAGGACTTATGGACTGGTATCAGATTGATGGACTTCAGCTAGATTGGACTCAGATGTTTTCTTGATGTATAATTACTTCTTGATATAAAACTCTCCCTTACGTATATATGTGTGTCACTGGATTTGTTTCTCTAGTCATCTCTGTCTAACACATCTGACAAATCCACTCTAATGGTCCAATTTTCCGAAGTCTCTGGATGTCTTCTATGATACACCAAAGTAGTTCTGGTACTTCAACCTGAACTTAGTGTAGACCATCTTGAAAGCCATGTTGCTTCAGCAAACCAATCCAATAAACGATTAGATTCTCTCCTGACCTCTCTAGTGGAAACATTGAACAAAGAGTCTCTATTTGGTGGGCCCAGATCAATCTACTCAGACTGATCCAAGCATATGGTCCTTGCACCATTAGCCCACACCTTTGATAGCCATTTCCACACACTCTCTCCAGGTTTATGTCTGTCAATATTAGAAACTCTCTTAGTTCTTTAGGAGCAGGGCGCACTTCTTCCTGAGTCACCACCTGGCCTTCATCTTTGGGGACTCGCTGTAACTTAATTCTAGTTATAAATCTGGAGGCAATAGCAGGCATTCCTGGGAACCTGAAACATTCTCTTGCAAGGCGTTTGTCTCAGGCAGTGCTCCAGAAACAGCCCCAGGTGTCATATCAGCGTGCATCGATGGCCTGCGCATTCTGCAGCTACGCGATGTACAGCCAGAGTGCTCCGTAGAGGCAAAGGCAATGAGACTTTGTCTGATATACGTTGGCTCTGTTTTCAGGAGAGAGAGATCCGTCCCTGGAGAAGGACCTCTTGCTCTGTAAAGTTGGGTGGGGTGTGGTGGGGTGGGGACAATAAGGAGAAAGGTCCTCACGGGGATGGACTGACACAGTGGCTTCACCAATGGGCTCACGCATAAGAACCCTTGTGAGGGTGGCACAGGACCCGGCAGTGTTTTGTTGTGTTGTGCCCAGCATGGCTATGCATCAGGACTGACCCAGTGCTTTACGACGGTTAGGCTAATCTTGTTAGCTGTGGGCTGAGGGGCGCGGGAGTTAGACAATCGTATGTCAACCTGAAGATGTGTGAAAGTGAAGGGAGGAGCCTAACCTGTCAATCAAGTCATACCCTGAAGCTGTGTCCTTAGGGGTGTAGCCATCTCATAAGGAGGACCCGGGATCCTCCTCCTCACTTCGTCACTGTCTTCCTATTGGTTGGCCATTGGGAGGGCTGCCGTTGCTCCACCGTGTTTCCATCAACCTTGATCCCTACAACTCTGGACCCACCCGCGTATGATCCTCCTGCATTCTGCATCATTGCATGTGGCTGCGTGGGTCTAAAAAGAGACTTGTGGACGAGGGTCAGACGTACGGGCTTGAGTTGGACGGGGCTGGATTTCCTCTTGATGTATTATTACTTCTTGATATGAAGCTCTATCTTCTTCATCTGTGAGTGTCGCTGGATTTCTCTAGTCGACTCATGGAACACACAGGGTGGGTAGTGGTTTTCCCGAATGGATTAATCTCTTCAGATGAGAGGGGTGGTGCTGGTGGCAGGAGTGGTTCGATAGCATCTCAGGGATCCAATGTCTCCATCTTCTGGATTGTTGGCCCCTATGTTCCCATCTCAGGTCTCGGGTCCATTTCTTCCCAATCAGTGTTCTCGATGTGATATCAGACACCTTTCTAGGTTGAGCTTTAAGCTGGCTATTTGTGCGATAAGGCTCCGGGTTTGTTCTTCAGCCATGTCAGTTCTGTTACTGGGAGCGATAAGGCTTCCTTTCACGACACAAGTAGAAGCATTGAGATCATTTACAGGGCAGTTAGTCCATTGCAAGAAATACCAACCAACCAGCTTCCCCGTACTTCTCATCCTGACAAAATCGTAAAGAGAGATCAAACACGCCATCACCCAGAGCCTCGCTTCTCACCGACACTTCATCTACGGGTGGCACTCTATGGGGCATTACCTTTGGCCCTCCGCGTCATGGCGTCACAGCGCCTGACTTACTAGGAGAGACAGATGACAGGGACAGAGTCCTTGGTGTCTTTGGGCCTACTAGGACCTGAGAACCAATTTAGAAAACTCACCCTAACGATTTTGTTTCCCTAGCACGACTCCCGGTACCAAGTGTGTGAGATTGGATTCTCTAGAGAAACCAAACCAGTGGCACTCCGATGTGTTGTCCGTAGAAAGGGAGGGGCACCAAGGAGTGCCTTACCCGGTTGTAGAAACAGGTGAGCCCAGCCCAGTTCAAGTCAGGCTTCTCGTGACTTTGGGAAGTGGATGAGCAGGAGGCAGTATGACAAAACCGTGACAGCAGGGACTCAGGCTGGTGGGTGTCAAAGTTGGCCAAACCAATTGCTCCTAGGATGGACGGGCAATGCAACAGGAGATCAAGGAACTGCACACAAAATCCAGCTCTGTCAGAAGGCAAAGGGCCAAAAAGGATTCAACTCGGCTTCTCTCTCTCTCTCTCTCTCTCTCCCCCTCCCACCCCGCCCCACCAGACTCGACATCCTAATTAGTAGTGTCCAGGTGACGTGATCCCTAACCATCACCAAGTCCCAATAACCTGAAGTCACATGATGGTGACCCAGAGGCAAGATCCAGGAGATCTTGTGCAGAAACAAACAAGCAAACAAAGGCAGAGTGATTCCAAAGAAGAGATGCTATAAAATCTTACCATCCTTTACTAAGCAAAACTATCAAAACGAGACATGGTTGTTTCTAGACATCTCCTCCTTCTGACTCCCTACACTTTTGAAGAAGGTATTTCCCCCTCTCTCAGCCTTTCCCAAATAGGACCCCTGCTGATGGGTGCTCACTCGGGCTAAGATCTGCATGGTCGGCCGTTCGAAACCACCCGGCAGCTCCAAGGGAGAAAGACTGGCCTTCTACTCCTGGGAACACTTACAGTCTCGAAAACCCACAGGGATCACTGTGAGGCAGCACTCACTCAGTGGCAGTGAGTTTTGTTTTTTTTAACCCTCCTCCCCCTACCGCCCCCACCAAAAATCTCTCTCTTCTATTCACACCCTATCAATATGGCAATTTGGGTGTCTTGTAGGAACTCAAACTGTACCCCTTGTAAATGTTCTTTGCATTTGGGG
>PVJH01031276.1:0-23876 GCA_004026705.1 Nesogale talazaci
AAGGCGAGGGGACTCATTGCAGTCAGAGTGGCATCTTGCTGCAGGCATAGAAACCAGTGCAGGAGGTTGTTAGCCAGACAGAACTGGGGATGGGAGTGGAGGGGGAAGGGCAGGGGAAGGAAGAGAGTGACAATGGAAGGAATCCCAATACAAAAGAGAGGTGGAGGCATCCTTCCCCCATGTGTCCCCAGCACAAAGGAGGGTGATGGGCAGATAAGATACATCTCCTTATCAGTAGAAGAGACCAGCTAACGCAGGAGGGATGGGTAGGAAAGACCAGATATATTCATACTATGCGCACATCGGCTAAATAGGCGGGTTGGGGCCTAAGGACAAGAGCATAGCCTGGACTCTGGGGCGCAGGGGCCCATGTACTTAGAATGGGGAGGCACACAACAGAAATTAGCAGCCATTAGCAGAAGACCCACCAAAAAGCCAGCCAATGGCAGAAGGTCTTCCAGCAGTAGAATAAAAAAAAAGTATTGTTCCTTGTTCTATGACACTCTTGGACTAGCTGGGGGTCCTTTGATGCTTCTCTACACCAAAATGCCCCCTTCAATAAACTCACTCCTTGGGCTGAGCCCCGGTGGTGTAGTGGTTGTGCGCAGGACTGCAGCCCACTGGGATGGAGGTTCAATTCCAGCTCCACGGAGCAAAGGCTGGGCCTCCTACTCCCACCACCTGAGGGCAGTGATTACCCCCCCCCCAAAAAAAACAAATAAATAAATAAACTCCTTTCAAACCTTTCCTCTGTTTTGGGTCTGAATGTTGCCCCTCGCCTGAATTCTTCCCCCTCCCCTGAGCAGGGCAAGAATGCCAAGAAGAGACTCAAAACCTTACTCTCCTCCTGCTGCCAAGGCCAGCACAGGCTGCATTTCGATGAGCTGAAACAGCACTAACGATGTGCCCAATGTGAGTGAGGCTATGATGGCGTTGAAAGTCAGCCCTACCCACAAATCAACGTGGAGCCGCCCACTGAAGAGAACCCTGGAAGCGTACAGTAGGTGCTGCTAAAATTAGAGTCATTTCATTAATCTCCCGTGCCGGGGAGAGGCGGCTATATATCACTTTAGGCTGCAGTGACAGCGAGACAATAACATTACATCTCCACGCTGTACCAAATAGCATGGCTCTCAATTAATTTGCTATCCGGGTGTCTCCATAACAGGCAGTGGCTGCAACAATGAGCTCGAACGGGACAGCAGTTATGAAGACGGCACAGTTGTGTTGCTCACGGGGTCGCTCAGGGTGGAAAGAACCCCACAGCACCTCACAACAACAACAACACAACGAAGACACGACTCGGCTTTCAGACTTCAGGAAGATGGGCTTCAAGTCCTTATTCAATTTCCTTCTTCTAAAGGAAGGAAGAAAGGAAAGGAAACTTCCCTTCCAACGGCATCCCTAAGTAACAACAAATTAATATGTGTTCTAAATACTTGTCTCATTCTCCCCAAGGGGAAGTGCCTGGGAGCTAGACAGGGGAGGAGGGCAGGGAGAGAGAGGATGAAAGGAGGACAGAGGGAAGCAGAGGCAGAGAGGGGAGGAAGGCGGAGGAAAGAAATGGCTTCATTCACACATCATACATACAGTTCCTATATAAGTATATTAAAGAGAGTTGTGCATGCTTCATCCCAATTGATTTGAGAGCATTGCCTTCATGCTTATAGCCATTATTATTAACTTCCCCATTTCCGCTAACTGCCCCAGTCATCACCCTAAGAAACTATTCATCTCGTTGTTGTCTCTCTAGATGCCCTCATCCCGAGTTTCATATAAAGAAAATCACCAAGATAAAACAGACAAACAAAAGCCAGAAACAACATCGGACTAAAGCAAAGAAATATCTCAATCCAAAAGCTAGCAAAATGTAATAAAAACTAGAACAAGTCTATGGCAATATTGAATTGCGTGGCATGTGGATAATATGACATTAAGATGTTTTTAAAGGCTATCTCTGAGCATAGAGTGCAAAATGAAAATCAGGATCTATATTCTTCCTAACGGGATAGTGCAGGTAACATTAAAATAGATGTTGTTGCAGGACAGAGTTGAAATGCCAAGTTGTTCATATTAAATTTAAAAATTAAAGGGTAGAACTTTAAAATGAACTTAAATAATTAATTCATTAAAATGCCTTTCTACCCGTCACACACAAAAACAGCTTAACTTTCAGAATTTGAAGAGTGATACCAGAAGGTTAGAAGAAAGAAGGGAAAAGGAAGAGAGAAAGTGGGGACCAATTGCAATGATCGACATATAATCACACACCCCTCAACAGGGTGAAGAACAAAAGACCATGTGGGGGAAGGGAGACAGCGGTTGGTGTGAGAAGATGAAATAATAACAATGTACAATCTCTCAGGGAGTTATGGAGGGGAGGAGGGGAAGTGCTGATATCAGAACTCAATAGAAAGTAAATGTCTAGAAAAGAATGAGGGCAATATATGTACAAACATGCCTGATTCGATTGTTGTATGGATTGTAATAAGAGGAGTCCGCCAAAAAATGATTTAATAAAAACAGCTTTCAGTCTTTGGCTTTTAGGCTACCTTTTATCACAGCAGGAAATTACTGTCCCAAACTATATAAAATCGAGGGAAACCAAAACCAGGTATTCAGAGAATAAGTGCTATTATATCATTTAAATGGACTTATGAAAGTAACCTGACCAACCAAGTTCCAAATTTCGCCTTCCTATATAAGGGGGTTTCCAAAGGTTTGAGGAAAAATGGAATTATTCGATTATGGGCCTTCCCCCCCCCCCCCCCCAACAAATGTTTGAAGCCCCCTCGTGTCTATCTTCACTCATCACTAAGGATCACTAAGGATCTGTTCAGGGTTCTAAAGAGAGAACTGGCTCCTAGGGGAGGGCTGGTGCTGACTCCTGAATTTCTCCACCGGAGGCTGTCACGGGGCTGGTCTTGGACACAAGATCTTTCCCAATTATTCCCAAGCCCAGTTTAGAAACAAAAGTTTGAGAGGGTTGGGAAAATAATCCTTCTAAATAAGGCATAGCATTAAAAAATCATAATAAAATTGGAGCAGGATCTATTAAGTTGCATGCATAAAAAATGAAAACTAAAAATGAAACTCGGTCAATAACCAGAGACCGGGGCTTGGGTCCTCTGGTTACCGCGATAACAGTGGAGAACGTCTCTCCAGTGGAGAGGCCTCGGTTTGGGGCTCTCCCAGCTCTCGGAATTCATTCTTTCAGGAGGCTTCCCGCCCCCCACGCCGGGATAATTTCTGACAGGTTCCTCCTGGCACACAGTTCCTCGGCTTTGCTCTCTAGTCGATTCGCCCCCTGTTTCGTTTGCGGTCCCAAGGCTGAACAAGATTTCGATGACATGGAATCTCTGAGTTGTGCGCTGTGGCGGCAATGCCACGTCGGGGAGGGACGCCTGGTGAACAAAGGAGGGCGGGCTCAGACTTGAGGAGAGGGAGGCGGCTGCAGGGCTCTCCCGATCCAGACAAAGCAAGATAGAGCCGGCTCCCCCAACCAACCCCCCGCCCCCGCCCTCCACCCCACCAGCCTCGCGCATGCCCAGTGCTGGCGGGATCAGGTGTCACCAGCTTACGCAGAGCAGACAGCCCAGAGGGGTGTGTGCAGCCTGTCTTGGTTGAATGCTGCTTGGCAACTCACTAGCTGTACGATTTGGGGCAAAAGCCCATCGTCTCTCCCTGAGCCTCAGTTTCCTCGTCTGCAAGAAAAGGATACTGTCACCTTACTGTAAGGACTAAAGAGATCGCATGATGGAGCTTCTTAGAAGGTGATAGGTGTTCCTTAAAGGACTTCTGTTCTTATCGTTAACCATCACAGCCCTGATCATTATCCCAGAACCTAGATACCATATCACTATGGCAACACTACCTTTCTTAATCTGGCTGTATACAAAACCAGGTTGAGAACATGCCTTTTCACGGGGTGCCATCTCTCTGGTAGACGTGGTGGACTCAGCCAACCCCCACATGTGTGGACTGATTTTCCAGAAGTTGATCCACAAGCCTTTGGGTGGATTTGAACTCTCGATCTTTGGCTGACAGTGAACTGCCGGTGAACTCTTTGCAGCACCCGTGACACTTTCAGGCATGCCGGCTCTCTGAAAATGAAGTTCTGTCCTGAGCTGCCTGCTCAGATGTTTTATCTTGGCTGTGTATCTATGACTTCCTTCCTCTGTTCAGATAAAAACAGAAAGTCAACTTCATAGATGTGGTACAAGGACACAGAGGCATGAACAGCACTCCCCCCCTCCCCCCAATGTTTAGCAGTGTGGAGTCTGTATCAAGAGTACCAAACTCGGCTTCATTGTTAGGCTGAACAGCCTGAATTCATGAATTCATCCAAGGCCCCATCTGCAAGGCAGACCCTCACCCCAAAGTCAAAAATAACACCTCCCACACACCATCCAGTGCGAAATGCTGTTCAAATTCGGGTGAGCTTCAAACTCTGTGTATCAAAGATGCTATAGGCTACTTCTTAAAGCCAAACTGGATACTGGAGGGGGAATGGGGGGCAAAAGGTGAGTATTTTTTTAAGGCAAATATTTATTAACCAAAATTTCTTTTTAAAGCAGCAGGGGGATGGTCCAAAAAATATCACAGATTAACTTATTGGAGGGGGGCAGAACCTTCCCTGAAAGATATATTTATGTAATTATGAGTACCTAGCTACAAAGTGGAATCCGATTCACAAGTTGTTCTGAGGACGGGAAGGACCCAGGATGTGCTTCATTCCGCTGGGCATCGAGTTACCATGAGTGTAGGCCAAGTGGGCAACAACAGCTACAAAAGACCTGGTCTGTGGACAGCAAACCATCGAACGAAATACACAACGGTGTATTACTGCATTGGTTTCTCTCGGTCTTCTCTCTCTCTCTCTCTCTCTCTCACACACACACACACACACACACACACCCCACAGAAACTAAGGATGGGTCTTTATATTCTCATAGAGATTTACAGCCTGGGAAACTCAGAGAGGCTGTTCCATCCTGTCCCACGCTGACTCAGTGGCCGTGAGTTTGGTTTGGTTTATTGACAAAGGTAGACTTTTTCCCAGGAGAATGCTACCTCTGTGAGGATAACGATGAGGCATGCCTTCCTGTCCTGCTATTCCTTACAACTCTTTGCCACCAAGTCTATTCCAGCCCAAGACCATCCCAGTCATGACCGATTAGATCTGCTCCCTGTAGGGTTTTCTCGGGAGTCATCTGGGCAGGAAGGAGAGTGCCAGGCATTTCTTCCGTGACCCCACTGGTTTGAACAATCACTTTGCTGACTTTCAGTTAGCAGCCAAGCACAAAGATGTCTGTGCCCAACATCTTAAGTAAAAACCCCTCACTGGAGAATTGGTTCTGGTTGCTACCCACTCCGTGGGATATAGAGGGTCTGTCCCACGGGGGTCCCAAGACCATAAGAAGCATCACAGATAAAAGAAAACTCAGGAAATGAGCTTCCAGGAGATGGTTCTCGTGGCCCAGTCCCCTTAATGCTACTCACAAATCCTCTCTCCCTGCCATGTCCCAAATGTACAGATTCCTCTTCTCAGCCTACACACTTCAACTCAGCCTTGAATCAATGGCATTGACTCAATAGCAATGGTTGTTCTTTAGTTGGTTTATTCCTTTGTTCACTTGTTTGTTTGTTATGAGTGATTGACTGGATTTGATTCCTGACCAATACACCTCAGGTATAGCCCCTATCCATCATAGGATACTTGTGCATTGCCACGATGCTGAACAAATTTCCTTGACACTACCTGACCATGAAAGACTAGGAAGAAAGGCCTCGTGAACTATTTCTGAAAATCTAGGCAAGAAAACCATTATGGCCCCAAACACCACAAGTGGTGGCAGATTGGATGGCAGATTACAACAACAACATCCAGAAGATTCTAGAATAGGTTAGGTAGGGATTCCACCATTCTCTGATGGCTTGTCCTGTTTTCAATGATCAGGAGTTAGCAAACTATGGCCCCTGTGTCAAGTCCAGTCCTTCACATTGATTTTTTGATAACTTTACTTACAATTGGAGTTTTTTTTTTTTGAGTGGTGGGGGAAAATGAGAAGATCAATATTTTGTGGCAAATGGGATGAAAGCAAATTCATGTTTCACTATTTGTAAGTGTTTTACAGGGGATGCAACCAAACCCAGTCATTTGGACACTGTCTCTGAGTGTTCTCACACTGCAGGGGCAGCGTTGCATGGTTGTCACAGGGACTCAATGGGTCGCAATGCCGAAAGTACCCACTAGCTGGCCCGTGATAGAAAACGTCAGGGGATTCTTTCTTTAGATAGTGGTTAAGGACCTGTGTTTTCACCAGCCTGTGTGATCATGAGGGGTCAATGAGAATCGGTATCAGAAAGTCAAAACTTAAGCAACCAAGTCGATGTGAAGGAGCATGGATGCAATGGAGACCCAAAACCCACCTCTAAGATAATTGGGCAGTCCATCTCAGAAGGGCCAAAAGGAAGGGCTGATATACCCAGGGTGTGGTACAGCACTGATGAAATGCATAACTATCCTCTAGCCCTTTCATATCTCCTCCCCCTACTATTATAGTTTCAGTTCTACCTCATTAACCTTGTTAGACTTCTACATGTTCATTGGTAAAATTAAGATTCATTCAGTGCATGAAAGCCAACATAAATAACCCCTCAAAAAAAAAAGTAACAAGCGTAACAGGGTTTCTCCTGAGGGTAGAGATGGGGGTGGGGGAAGGTTGTGCAAGGGGAAGCTGACAGCAGTGATAACTATATCACCCCATTTGAGAGAGGCAAAAAACAGAATTGTAGGTGAATGAATATATTGGACAGTGTAAGCTTTAGCAATAGTTAATAACAATAATAAGGGTTGGGGAAGGGAGGGGACAAAGAAGAGGTGATATCAAGGAGGTCAAAAGAAGGAGAATGTTTTGAAATTGATTGTGGTACAATTCTGCTTGATGTAACTGAACTATGGAATGCTATCTGTATGAGCTCCCAATAAAATCATTATTAAAAAAAAACAAACCTGTGCTTTATGGCTAGATGTTCTGAGTGTGCATTCTGGCCTTGAGTACCATGACTCGCAATCTTCCAAATGCCACAATTCTTTAATACAGTTGCTCATGTCGTGGTGATCCCCCAATCATAAAATTATTTTCATTGCTACTTCATAACTATAATTTTGCTACTATGATGAATCATCATATGCAGACTATACACTGGATATATGTCCTATGCAGGATATATTTTCATTGGTACACAATGAGTATAATCAATTAATTATCAACTAATTAATGCAAGTGATTAATCACAAGACAATATGAAATTGTGAAATGTTCATGTGTTTTCCGATGGTCCTTAGGAGACCCCTATGAAAGGGTCGTTAAACCCCCAAAGGGGTCTCGACCCACAGGTTGAGAACCGCTGCTTTAGTAGTTCCTCAGTCAAATCACTTAATCTCATTCATGAAAAGAGAATAAGAGCCCATGGAGTTCGAGGGAGGATTCAGATAAATGATAGGCACAGCGTGTTTAGCAAAGGCCCGGTGAACATGGAGAGCACTTCAATAAAGGTTAGTGGTTGTGTTTTCCTGCGATGAGCCACTGCCCAGGATCTGAGCCTCCTGGGCTCCTTGGCCCCCACCCCCAGTTCAAATGCATCTTCAACTCAAATCAAACCATGGAAAGTAATGTGCTTCAGGAGGGCCGCCACTACCTTTGATTGGTTTCAGAAAAGCCACCAGCCCTCCAGAGCTGACAATCCATTGGCAGCAATCCCTACTCTTGAGAAGCCCGATCTTCTATTTATAGCCCAGTGATTTAAATAAAAGCAAGTAAATCATCTTGTGTCCACTTCAGCTGTTAATGAAGGCGGAGAGGCGGTGTGACTCACAAGTGACACAGCCGCAGGGAATGTGAACGGAGACGAATCCGTGTTTCAAGACGTCTCTCCCTGAGGAAAGGCCACCAGGTGGGCGTTAAGCACAGTGGAGTGGAATCTCTTGTGCTTTGATTCACCATTTTCCAGTTTGCTTTTCTTCCTTCCTTTTTTTAAAGACATAGCGTCATCTGAGGCGTACGTGAAGAATTAGGTTAGAGAACAAATGCTGGCGGGAGCGAGCTTTAGTCCATTGAAGGGAGAAAGGAAAAGGAGGCAGGATGATGGAGGGGGTGACCGGGAAGGTCAGCCCCTAACACAGACAGCTCAGTTACACCACTGTCAAACCAGGTACGGCAGCCCCGCAGGAGTCACTGGGATCCTTTGGACAGACAGACTTTCTAGTAGGAAGCAAATGTACATCCCACAATTCCAGCTGCTGCGATGAAATATGAGAAGATAGAATTCTAAGTACCTGGACAGGGCAACACAATCAGTGTGGCTCCTATGCCTGTGATGACTGATGGGCCAGGAGTTCTGCTAAACTCTCTGCATGAATTATTTTAGCTAAGAGGAGCTCTGGTAGCAGTTGCACTCTGAGCTGTGAACCGAAGGTCAGCGGTTTGAATCTGCTAGCCATTTCATGGGGGAGAGAGGTGGCTTTCTATCCCCATAAAGGTGGGACGTCTCAGAAAGCTAATGGGTCCATTCCCCTCTGTCCTACTGGGTCACTACCAGTCAGAGTTCACTCGATGGCAGAATTTGATCATCACTAACCCTCCCAATCCAGGCAGGCAGAGCTTCTGAGGCCTTTTTCAGAGGGAGCCACTCAGGGTCGAGAGCATCAAGCAGCTTTCTCATAGCTTCCACAGCGAGAGAGCAGCAGAGCTGACGTTCTTGAAAACAGAAGCTTTGAACCATGCAATACAAACCCATGGAGTAGATTCCAAAGGGATATGATTGGGGGGGGGGGGGGGGATAGCAGGTGCATATTCCTTCTTTCTTTTCTCTCTCTGCAGAAGATTCTCTACATTGGACTCATGCAGATAAATGCCACGATTAACAAACTGTGCGCGTGTGTGTCTTAGAGCTGCCTTCACAGAAGGACGCTCAGTCGTTCGCTCACAAATAGTAGTAAGTCAGAAGCCTGTCCGATAGTTTGATTATTTCCCTCAACCCTTAGTGGTATTTTTAAGACTGCTTCCTATGGCCAGATACATAAAGCTGGGACCTGAGCAGAAACTGTGGAGTCAGGGGTTGGTGGGTCCAGGAGGTGGATTTGATTCTCATTGAGCACCTGTTAGTAGTAGGTCATGGTGGTACATCCAAAGATAACCAAGATCTGGCCTTTCCCCTCTGTGTCTTAGACATTACAGTCTATGGACTGGGATTAATTGCTTTGAGAAGACCTGGGCTCCTGACAGCCCCATGCACAATAGAAGGAAACGTGGCCTGGTCTCCGCACCAAGCTGATGTGCTTGAGACCAGGGGGTCCTTGAGTGTCTTTCAAGCTAGAGGCCAAATCTCCCACACACTCTGTGGTCCGATGTGGGCCCTAGGGCTTTCAGTGACTAATACTTTCTGATATGGGTCACCAGACCTTTCTCCTCTGTTTCAGCCTGTAAATAGCACAAGTGCCACTACAGTCCGACAACCTGAGGGGAAGGTGGTGGACAATACACCTACCTGCTTAGCAACCTTGGCAGCAGCAGACTTCAAACAGATTCCAACTCCCTGCCATCAAGTTGATGCCTGGTGGGTTTCCAAGACAGTCACTCTTTATGGCAAGAGAAAGCCCCCTCTTTCCCCCGCGGCATGGTCAGTGGTTTTGAACTGTTTATCTTGCACTGAGTAGCCCAATGCTGAACCACTACACTATCCCTGCCCCCCCCCCCAGGGCTCCACAGCAGAGACTTCGCTCTGTACAAAAATCAAGCACCAGCAGAGACCAGGGATATGGATTTAAAAGTAAGAGGCGTCTCACAAGGAAGGGGGTAGCTGGGGTGGGAAAGGAAGCGGCCTGAGGAAAAGGAAGGTCGGGGAGGGAAGGTGTTGGGACAGGCCACATGTTTAGAGTTCACGGTGAAGGTGTACTGAGGTCCCAAGGGACTCACTAACTTGTCGGCAGTGAGGGGACCACACTCTGCTGGTTGTAGAATCACTGCAAGTCCTTTGCTCTTGATCGCAGTGAGATCCCCAGCCTGTTGTCTAAAACATACCACAGTGACCCAGAGAGCTCTCAAGGTCCTGACTGCAGGGAAGTTTCTGCCATGCTTGTGGCCTACTCCCTTGTGATTATGTGAGAGGTTTTTCAATGACCCGGAACCCCGGCTACCCCACAGGTCTTCTGCGGGTGTGTGTCTTCATGTCTTTGAGCTGCAGTCACAGAAGGACCACAGGTGGAGGGCCATAAGGAATGGAAATCTGTCTTCTGACTGCTCAGGGAGAGATTCCGATCAGCGTGCTGACTGTAAGGGAAGGCTTTCTTTCTCTGTCCGCTCTGCAAGGAAGTCCTTGACTCTTTGAAGCATCCCTTTCTTGACTCCTATACTGTCATCCTGTGGTGTGGCATGCCCCCCCCCCCGCCTCACACACACACCCATCGGTACCTTCTCATCTGCTTTTTATATCTCAAGAGTGACTGGTTTAGGTCACACTCTCTGCTAACACAGTCTCATTAACTGTGAGGGTTAGGGATATTGTCAACTAGAGACTCATGGTAAAGGCAGAGGTATAGCCCAAAATTATCAGTGGAATAACAGCCTACTGACACCATCTTAGTGGGGTGGCCTTTTGTATAAGAGACTGAGCAGAGTCCAATGTCCTTTGACCCTTCATCTTCTGCCGGAGTTGGATCTTGCATCCGGTTCCTTGATCTCCCTTTGTGTCACCTGCCCATCCCAGGAGCCATCAGGGGAAAGGTGGCTGATGATGGATTCAGCGAGGCCACTTCAGATTCAAATAATTGTGTATCTACCAGCATATGCCTCCCTCCTGCTCTGCGACAGCACCCTGCTTCTTGTTCTTGTCCATCGGGAGAAGTTGAATTAGACAGGACTTCTACAACTGCGTGAGCCATTTCTCGCCACAAACCTCTTTCTCTAGACAAACGCACCAGGGTCACTGGTTTTGCTTCTCTAGAGAATGCCAGGTAGCATGCTAACCTAACAAAGAAAGCCTCGTCCCCACATAGGATTACTTTCGCAGGTATTGGCCACACCACTCGCTGCCCCGTGGTTCGTTCCAACTCAGAGACACCCAGTAAGACAGAAGGGAACCAACACATAGGGTTTCCAAGGCTGTGAATCTGGGTGGAAACAGACTGCTACATCCTTCTGCCACACAAAGACTGGTGGGTTTGACTATTGATGTATAGATTAGCCACTGAGCACTTTAACTCCCATGCCACCAGGTGAGAGGGAAGCACAAGAAAACCTGTGCTCACTTGGCTTACTGTGCAATCCACTCCTGAGTGGAGACCAACTATACCTCCTCTTTCCCAGCATTTGATCACTTCTGACTCCGGCTGTCACTCCTACAGCACTCTCTGTTGGGCTCAATCCTACATTGAGGGGCCACGGAGCCCACGGACCATACGAACAGATAGTGCGGCTTTTTAGGGAAGGAAGAGGTTATAATTCAGGACCAGGATCAACAGGCCCAGAGTGAAGAAGCATATAGATAAAATGTTCTATCTTCAATGTAGAGCAGTTCGTTCTATACCCCCATCCCCTCACACCTGAGGACAAGTTCCTCTCAGGACCAGCTCAGCTCCCTCTCTCGGCCTTCAACTTTGCTTGGTCAAGTGTTACAGAATTCTTTAGCTCCTTCCACAAGTGTCCAAGAAACTACTTTGCCATAAAGCCTCCTGGTCGAAGGTTCTCAGCTCTCTCACTACTAAGTAGGTCATTTCCTAAGCCTAGAGGTGGTGATAGATACTCAAAGGAGACTTGCTTCAGTGCTGCACAGTGTGCTAGAGTGCAGGACAAAGGGGAAACATACTTTTTCAAAAATCCCAAAGACACACTGAAAGTCTATTCAAAAAAACCTGCTCTGCTTTTTGAAGCAGGTGCATAAGAATGGCCCCAGAAGAACTCAGAGGGTGGTTGAGGGAGATGGCAGACTCTGAAATCACTGCCAAATGCTGTTTGTGTGTGGCAGATGGAACCACCCTTCTCCCCAGGGTCTCAGTGAGTCTCTCCAGACCCAGATTGTGCAGCTCAAGACCATCTTTTTCAGGAAATAGAATTGAAAATATTGAATTACTTACCATCACCCATCTAGCCTTCTTCTTTGTCACTCACACACAATGATTGGGCAAGACTGTGCAAGTCCTATTGGTGGTCTGCTGTGTCAAGTTATCCTGGTAATTTTCCAAATCTAAGCTGGTAGCCTTCAGACAACTCTCCGCCCTCACCCTGCTTCAGGATGTTTTGCAAACTAACACTTCTTTTAGATTCTGTAATCAGGCTAATTATTGTGGCATGTTCTATATGCTGCAGCTTGAAAAACAGAATATGGTTTTTGCCTGTATATACCCTGCCTATTCGGGACCTCAGGGTTTTAAGTGACACGAGTCATCCCGCTGCCGACTTAATAAAGACTCCTAATTTGGACACATGGCATTATAGTGGTCTCACATCTCTCTCAACATATAACACCACTAGGCTTTAAATGAGTGTTCTCAGTCAGGCCCGGGGGGGGGGGGGGAAGGAGGCTAACTATCATGAAGAAGGAAGGGCCAGGAGCAAGCATGTTGTTTAGACGCAGCACCCCTCTGCTGAGAACCTCCTAGACCCAGGAAGCAGAGCAAGGACCAAGTGGTAGCAGAGGATCCGACAGCCGAACCAGGAGATGGGTGGATTTCCCATCCCCCAAAGAGGACTGTGCTGACTCTCCACTGAGAGGGCTGAGCACCTTCCAGCCGGGGACTTTCTCACAGCGTGGTCCTTTTAAGCAGAGCTAAAGAGCTTTATCGCTTGACTGAGAGAGTCTGAGGCTAAGAGATACAGAGAGCCTGAGGGGACTGACCTGTTAGGAGAGTGTCCAGAGAAACCCATCCTCAGGGGACCAGGAGAAATGGGAGGGGAGGGGAGCTAGAGAGAGCTGCTCTCCCCTGAAGAAGGGGCACTTTGCCCACATGCTTCCTGATTCCAATCCTGAGGTGTAACCTGTGGACCTTGATCTTGAATTGTTGTAACCTGTTACTTCCCTAAGAAACCCCATTATCTGTGAGTACAGCGTGTGAGAATGATCAAATCAGCCAAGGAGTCACAAATGTCATATAAGTGGCAGACAGCTGGTGTCAGAACTGGGAAAACATTGGTAGGAGGAGGAAAATCTGATCTCCACCCAGGGATGGATTACCCATGAAGCAAAGAAAGTACAGGCTGACTTGTGCTCACTGACTTCATCGCAAGTGAACCACTTCTCGCTTTTGTTTTACCACCTCAAAGATTCTGCGAAGAGCTCTGGCTGGTCTCTCTCTCTCTCTCTCTCTCTCTCTCTCTCTCTCTCTCTCTCTCTCTCTCCATCCCTACAGTGCCTACCTTCCTACGGAGGCAACGCCTCTTTCTAAATGTGAACTCCCTAACAAGAATGGAGTACCCACAAAGCAACATAAACACAGGCTTGCTCGTGCTTATTCACTTATCTACAGTGCACAATTTCACAATTTTCACCATATTCTGGATCTCTGAAGTGGTAAGGAAGATATGAAACTGTTCACAACAGATTAGTATGTAAGCTTGAGTAAGCCTGTGCTTACCTTGCTTAGTGGGTCATCTGACACTGCTTCCACCTCATGGGACTCTGATTTGGACTGATAATGATCTGATTCCCTGTCCCGACACCCCTCCCCCACGACCCTGTGACGTCAGATGAGGGATTGATGACCCACCATGCCATCAGTACAGACACTCTGTACAGTCATTCATGTGTGTTGTTGTGCACCCTGTGTGCTGTATTTCTCACACTGGGTTGTTGTAGAAAATGCTATTTTCCCCAAGCAGAAGCCTACTCCTGAAACTCTTCACAAGTGGACAAGTGCACACATCCCATCTCTGAGGCAGGGCAACCTCATTCGGGAAAGCATTGGTTATACAGATGACAAAGAGTGGCTTTACAGTGTGAGGAAATAAAATTCTGTTCATTAAATCACCCTCCTGTGCTAGTTCCCTAAATTATCTGTAAAATCTCACAGGTGTGATTTCTTTCTTTCCCAAAAGTAGAAGGAAAAGAGACCATTCATGATTAGAAGGGAAAGAGGCCATTAGTTCAGGCAACCGGGTAGTTGGTGGGCACAGGCTGAGTGCGGGTGAGTGGGATCCCCATCAGATGGGGACTCTGAGCTGAATGGCACCTGCGGCCTCTCAGCGAACTCTGCGTCAGAGTCAACAGTGAATAGGGCCTCGTGTGACTCATGCACAACAGTTGGATGATTTGAACTTGACACAGGTCAGCTGGCTTCAATGGGCCTCCAACTTTTCTCTGAGGAGGCTCCAGCCGGGATGCTTGTCAAACACCTGAGTTCCTGAGCCCCAGGTCCACAAACTCCAGCTCCGCCAAGGAGCAGAGAAAGGGAATTGCTAGCGTACACAGTCCACCGCATGTGGAAAAGACTGGGAAACAAAGCATTCCCGCTCCACGAACTACCCTGCTCCAGACTGGCAGCTAGGACAACTTCCATCTATAAGATAGTATTTACTCGGAAAGGGTGTGAGACCAGGAGTGTGCTGAGCACCGATTTAGAAAGAAAAGAAGGAAGGGAGGGAAGAAGCCAAACCACTTGCCATCAAGTTGATTCCAACTCTGAGGAATCCCATGTATTTCAGACTAGAATTCCTGCCTCTTTAAAGGTTGTACGTTTTCATGGCAGCTTGCCAGGTCTTTCACTAGGTGGATTTGACCCACCAGCCTTTCATTGAGAAGTCAAGTGCATAAGAGAGATGCCAAAAATGAATAGAACTTTTAAAACTATAACTTAGGGCAGTTCCTTAATGATCACACAAATGAGGTGTGTGTGTGTGTATGTGTGTGTGTGTGTGTGTGGTTTAATTAAAGAAACCCCGGGAAATGGGAGTGCATGATAAATGAAAGGGTGCACACACCCTTTCTCTCATATATACAGTGAGCAAGATCATATTCTCCTAATAAATCCCATTATCTCTGCGAACAGGGTGTGGGAATTATCAAACCAGCAGAGGAGTCCAGAATGTCAAAGGAGTGACAGACAGCAGTGTCAGAGTGGTAAAAAGGGGTGGTGATGTCAGGGAGGTGGCAGCGGGGGGGGGGGGGCTCCTCAAAGCCCTGGCCTTAAATAACAGACAGGAAACAGGCTAGCAGAGTATCAGATCGGGACAAGGAAGAAGCATCGCTTTCCAGACTACTCACAACAAAAGTCAGGGGAAGCGTTGACTTCTGTCTAGCTAATAAGTAACCTAAGCCCAGTTGGTGCTTGTTTTGTTGGCGGGCAATAGAATAGAGAAGCAGACTTTGGGGCTCACTTGACAGTGGGGGGATGACGACATGCCAGGGAGGGCACGTTGCTTACACAGAGCCAGGCAGAGGGGGGTCAGCCTTAAACTTAAAGCAACTTGGAAGCACATATCGGGCCTATATTGTCTGAGAAGGAGGGTTGGCTGACCACATATGTAAAAATAAAGGAAGTGAAGACCAACTGCTACAGCAAGGTATGTTCCTGAAGCACAGTAGGTGGTAAGTCTTCATCAATGAAGTAGGTAAGTAGGTAAGTCTTCATCAATGAAACGAATTTCCTGTTTTTTTTAATTTTTTTTTTTTTTGGCATCACTGCCCTGGTGGTGGGAGTAGGAGGCCCAGCCTTTGCTTCCGTGGAGCTGGAATCGAACCTCCATCCCAGTGGGCCGCAGTCCCGCGCACAACCACTACGCCACCAGGGCTCAGCTCGAATTTCCTGTTTTAAGGAGGCACACTGTGTTGGGTCAAATGACTATGAAGGGCCAGACTTTAGCACCTGGTGGCTTCTCTGACTCTTGCCAGGTGCTCAGGCGAGCTGTCTTGATCCTTCATTGTGTGTCCAAAACCATAATAAGCCCCCAAACACCCACTACTATCAAGGCCACTCTAATTCACAGCCAGCCTCTATGGAGTGTCCAGGCTGTTCCCTGTTACACAGGAACAGGTAGCCCTTTTACTCCCAGGGAGCAGCTGGTGGTTTGGAACCACCAACCTTGCAAGAAGGAGTCCAATGCTTAAAAGCAATAGCTGGCACTTAATTGCGCACTGGAGTCTTGGTCCCACCTGCTGACCACAAGATCGGGGGTTCAAACCCACCAGCCAATCTGTGGGAGAAACGCGACCGTGTCTGCGCCCATAAAGATGTAGTCTCAGAACTCCTACAGAGAGTCGCTACCAGTCTCCTCCGTGGCATTGGGTTTGGTGTTGAACGCCCACTCGATGCTGGGCACTTGTTTTGTGGGTCTCGCTGACTTTATCTTCACAATGATCCTATGAAGCAAAACTGTGTCACCCTTTTGCACAGAAGGAAACTGAGGCAGGGAGAGAGGTCCTTACTGTGTAGAAATGAAAAGAAACCCCCAAGGAGAGCTTGGTTCCAATGAATCGATGCTGTGTGGGATTTATTAGCTTAGCAGGAGAAACCATGAGAGGCTGCAGAAGTAGGGGGAAGCCCGTGGTGTAGGCGGGGCTTGAGCAGCGTCTTAGGCACAGGCAAGATGGAGAAGTGGAACAGGGGCAGCGGACGGAGTGGCAGCGGCCACATAAATGTAGGTCTGAGGGCCAGAGTCGGGAGCCCTCCTCACCGGGAGTGGCGTCTGGGGATTCTGGATGGACGGTGGAGGTGAAGACCGTCACATCTTTCTCCCGCAGAGCCACTGGTGTGTCCACAGGACTGACCTTTCAGTTAGCTGGTGAGCTCTTAACCACCCCGCCACTAGGACTCGCTGGAACCACCCCAGAAGCAGAGGTGGCTTATTCCCCTGGCAAGGTCACTCACTAGTTGGTCAAGAGACTGATGGGTCCTAGCCCCCAGCAAGTTGGCACACAGGGAGGAACTAAGGCAGGGGTCTGCAAACTTCTGAGACAGAAGAACCATTCTGCCGCTCTCAACGAGTTAGAAATTATTTGAGAGTCGTGAACATATTTTTACAATAAATGAAATCACCACTATCTGAATAATAGCCTTTCTTAACTTGAGGTCAGAACCTCCTATGCCATGCAAGTGCAGTTTAGCAACTAAGGACTGAGGGGTGAGAGCTTCATCTTCATAGAACTCGTTGTTCTCATTCCCTAGGTCTGTCACTGCAGGCTTAAAAGCACTGGGTAAAAGCAGACTTTTCCAGGTGGCATTCTGATTCTCTAATCTCCCTTAGTTGAGAGACCCAACCCAACCCGACCCACTGCCATCCAGGGGATCCCGAGGTCTCCTTGCAACCCAGGGATTTCAGAGACAGCAAATCATGACGGGAACAGACAACCTCAGTTTTTGCCTGTGGCGCGGCTAGCGGGTTCGAACCTTCCACCTGTCCCCACAGCACCACCATGATTACTAGTAGTTAAGGAAGTCTTACTAACTTCGTATAGTTCAGAAAATGCTTTTATGTATACATACTATTTTCTGGCAGGCCGCTACATGGGGCAGGTTATCAGGAAAGACTGATCAGTAGAAAAGGTCATCTTGGTTGGCAGAGTGGAGGGTTGGCAAAAGGAAGGCTTCCTTGACGGACCCAACAGCCACCATGCTGGACTCAGGCTTATCAGTGACCATAAAGGTGGCACAGGATCGGGACTTGGTGCTCTCTGATGAGAAGGTCGCCATCAGTCCCTCAGACCCCGAGATCACTCGCCACCAAGAGCAGGTTTTGCTGAAGAGGAGGGGGAGGGGGCAAAGGAGCCGGCCTGGGCATGCAGGGGCTCCGGGAAGGGCACTGCTGCGATGCGGCCGGCAGATGTCTCTGTTTTTCCTAAATGAAGAAAGCTTCCTTGAGCTCGGGCTGCGTGCAAATCCAGATTCCATTCAAGGAAATGCGAGCTCAGTGTATCCCCGCAGGGATCGCGATAGGCCTTCGCCTAAAAGCCAAGAAAGTCCTCCCTGCTTTAATTTTTAAATGGAGAGATCTAATGAGATTGCTTCTCTGTCTCCTTAAGAACCAGCATGTCCGCTTCTGGTAAATCTCATAAAACCCCGAGGATGCTAATGCTTATGCGAACCCCAGCGGGGGTCCTTACTGTAAATCCCATTCATGAATTAACAAAAGGAGCCTAGGAAAGCAAGCTGAAATCCTGGGTCCTCCAGGTAGACGTTTCTGAACACCCCGTCCTGTGTTAATAATTGAATGAGACCCGAGTCTTGAGTAATATTTTACCCCCAGGAGCCCTGGTGGTGGAGTGGGTTAAGCACGGGCTTGATGGTTCGAGCCCACCAGCTACTCCAAGAAGAAAGATAAGATTTTTCATTCCGGCAAAGAGCTATACTTCTCAGAAAGGCTCTGGAGCAGCAGTTCTCACCCTTCCTAACGCCGCGACCCTTTCATACAGCTCCTCATGGGGCGGTGACCCCCCAGCCATAAAATTATTTTTGTTGCTACTTCATCACTGTCGTTTTGCAACTGTTATGAATCGGGCGGCCCCTCCGAAAGGGTCGTTCAACCCCCCCAGAGAGGTCGCGACCCACAGGTTGAGAACTGCTGCTAAATCGGCCCCTGGTGCACTGAAGTTAACTCGGTCACTGGCAGCGGATGTGCTGTTCCATTTTGTGAGCCGGGCAAGGTGCTTGGGAACGGAGCGGGTGAAGGGAAGGGCTGGTAATAGCAAGGTTGGCTGTGCCAACCCTCTAGCCACTCTGTTACAGAGACCATAGAACCTCACTTGGCTTCCCACCGACTTACAGCCTTGGGACCCCGAGTTCTGTGGGCTCCCTGAGTCTGGAATAACACAGCAGCAGCAGGCTGGGTTGCGTTGGGGCTGGAGTGGATGGCACAGCTGAACATCTGCCTGTGTGAGTCACGTGAAAAAAGAAATCCTGAAGAATGACCTAACCACCAAAGCGCACTCACTGCCACCTAGTGCATTCTGACTCAGAGACCCTGTGGGACTGAACTGCCGCCTTGGGTCTCCCGGCCTCCAACTCTTTGTGGAAGTAGAAAAGCTCACCTTCCCCCACCCCGCCTTACCCCGGGGGTGACTGGCAGGTTCCAGCTGCTGCTGCTGGGGTTAGCAGCCTACTTCACAACCCACCAAGGCACCAGGACTCCTGGACTTTAACCACAGATCACAGGTGAGTTTATTTGTTTGTTTTCTTTCTTGTGAATATTCCCACTGGGGATCCAGAGGTCCGAGCGCTTTCTTCCTGCTGTGCCTTTTTGCCTCAAGACACTCTTAATTTAAGAATGAAATACAAAATAATAGTTACTATGTACTGAGGGCCTTTGGGAAGCGCTCTCCAGGTCCTCTTTCCTGTGGGCTGGGCCTCCTGAGAGAGCAGATCTGTCTGACTCAGAGTTTCTGAACGGGACCTGCCTCCAAATGAAAGTCAGCTCCCGGCCAAGTGCTCGTGTCACTATCTAGGTTTCTATGGTAATGTCATTTTCCATCCTGACAGCTCATTGACTCATATTTCATCTCTCTCTCTCTCTCTTACACACACACACACACACACACACACACGTTAGGGACAGGGTGACCCTGGCTGAAGTCAAGCCATTAGTGCTTCAAATAATTACTCAGAAGATTTCAAAATTCCTTTTAAAATTCTAAGCAGTTCCGCATATCAACTTACACTGAAAAACACTTTAGAAAATGGAATACACCCTAGAAGTCTCGGCCCCAAAATCTTTTTTGCAGCCGTCTGCTGGCCTGAGACGCTCACGACTTACCCTCCTGCATGGGGAAGAGTCTCCTCGGATGACACCTTGGGTGGTCCCATTAACCTTTTGCTAAGCATCCTGAAGTTCCCTCTTTGCTGTACATCATTCTCATTTGTAGTCAAAGGAGGTGCCATTGTCTGCCTTCCCTTCTTACATAACCCCCTGTCCTGGCCCAGCCACACTAATGAGTGACCAAAATTTACTGCTCTGTGGGAAGGCAGGGCCAGCTGGGCGTTGGATAGTTCCTCTCACTGGAAATAACAACGAGAATGTGTCAATCACCTGGGACTGCGTCTCAAGATAACCTCCCCTTTTTTATTTTTAGCTATAATGTGGCAGGTGAATACCATCCATCTAATTCAAATGCCACTCCCCTTCCTGAAGTGTCTTTGAGTGTAATTTCAAGCTGGTAAAAGGTGCCAGTGCGAAAGGGGCCCCTGCCAGCACAGGGAGCTCTCCCCTGCTAGAACAGGCAGGAAGAAACCTGGCCCCGCAGACCCTCCCCTCTCCACATTCGGGGGAGGAGAAGGGTTCCTCGCTCTGTAGCTCTAGGGCGGTTCTGAATCAGAATCAACTCCATGAGGGTGAGTTTCAGAGAGGTTGAACTCTGGTTTGATGTTCATGTTTCTCCATAACCCCAAGCTAAGCAAAACCTCCTCGGGTCCAAGGAGAAAAAGAGCCAGGGACCTGAACAGGCCCCACGAGCACCCAGCTCTGTCAGCGGCTAGCTGTGGGGCCTGCACGATGCAGTGGCTAAGTGCTCGGCTGCAGCGGAGAAGGGGTGGTGCAGAAGGGCCTGGCAATCACTTCCAAAAGGGTAAAGCAAAAAAACCAAAACTCACTGGGGTCCAGGGGTTGGAATCCCTGGAATCTTTACAGGAGCAGACAGCCTCCACTTTCTCCTAAGGAACAACTGGTGGGTTCTAACTGCCAATCTTAGGAAGTTCAACAGAGCTCCTTTGCACGAGGGCAGAGACATGAAAAGCCCCCGTGGGTAGGCAGTTGTCTACTGCCACTGTCCAAGCTATAACACTCACTGCCACGGAGTGATGCCGACTTACAATGACACTAGAGGACAGACTAGGGCTCTCCCCTGGAAGTTCCCAAGACTATAATTGCCTAAGCCTCATCTTTTTCCCTGGGAGTAGTCGGGGTTTTCCAACCGCTAACTTTATGTTTAGCAGTCCCAGGCACCCCCTGGGTTCCTTCGGGGTTGTCATGAGTTGAGATCAATTCCACAGCCACTGGCTTAACCTGCGTGCACCCGCGCACAATAGCAATCAGCTGATCATTGTTTTTGCAAATATTTTAATGAAGCATTACGAAATAGAGAAGAGCGGACAAATGATAAGAAGGGTGAATGATCACAAGCCAAAGATCAGCAAAGAGAACAACCAGTCCTTCCCTCCCTCTGAAGTATAATCACCACCCTGACGACTATCACCAATGACCAGGCTGGCCTGCTTGCTAACCTTGTGTTTGTAGAATCCTGTAAGAGCCAATCCTGGTGTCTGTATATGTCTCTGAGAAATGGAAGTAAGTTGTCCCTCCTCCTTGTTGTGTAATATTCCACAGTTGTGGGTTGTGAGGTTTTTTTAACCCACTTGAATTCTATTCCCACATGGTTGTTGGTTTATATTTAGCTTTATGGAGATATCATTGTTTTACTTCCAGGGGCTGATTAATGGTTTTCAGTATACTCCTGCAGCTGTGCAATCATGACTCTGTCAATTTTAGAGCAGTGTCATCAGCCTGAACAGAAGCCCCGTGCCCTCCAGCAGTCACTCCCCATGGCTCCCTGTGGCCTTTCCCAAACTCCCCACAAGCCCTAGGCAAGCAGTAACCTACTTCTTTGGTCTCCAAATTCACTGTTTCTTTTCACTACAGAAAAGATGACAGGTCCTGCCCAGAATATAGACAACAGTTAAAAAAAAACAACTGTTTATAAAAAGTGACTTATGTCTTCCCAAAGACAATACCCCCAAAATCAGATCTGTTTCAGAGAGAGCACTATTCTCCTTCAGCTTTCACGTACCATCTCCAGAAGGCTTAGAGGAGAGGGAGATGGCATGGGAAGGAGCGACCGTCAGACTTGTGTCCCACCGTCCCCCCTTCAGGCCCAGGTCCCAAAGGGAAAGGCTGTGAAAGGAAGCTGTGAAGGGGAGGCTGAAGGCAGCGAGGACTCCTCCCCTCTCCACACATAATCTCCTGGGGCCACCTTCCAGTCACCACACACAGACTGCAGCTTGGCAAGCCTGCCGCTCCTTGGCTCCCTGGGACTCAGTGGCATCCGGCTCACATAGAGAGCATGCTCGGTCTGACACAGGAGCTGGGCGTCTGTGGTCAGCAGAGTAAGGGTAAGGAGCTGCTGGAGCTGAAGGGCAGAGAGCCCCTGCTGACTCGACAAGTAGGGCCAAGGGACAGCACAGCCAAATTTCATGGGGCTCCGTGTGCTCTAGAAGGGGGAAGGCTTGCCCAGCAGGAGAGATGCCTGTGTCCTCAGCAAGGTGGGATCTCTTCAGTGGGTGCCAACGGAATGAGCAAGAGACACTGGATGAACCGAACATGACGGGCCATGAGTCATGAGTCAGAGCACAGCCGAGGATCAGGGTCCCAAACCCTCTGACACTGCACCGTCACACAGCCATGCATTCTCCGCAGAGATGGCACTTGGGAGGACATCTGAGCATCTCATCTCCCCCCCCCCATACTGAATATAGACCTGTGTAGAATTGTCTTACTGACATAGGCAAGGGGTACATGGGAATGTATTTTATGAAAAAATTGCATAGACTTCAAAATAATTGCACCCAAATGAACTCATACTAAAGATGGGGCTTTCGACTCCTGTATTAAAATCGCAACAGGGCCAAAAGCCCAGAGGCAGCTTTCCCCTGTCCTGTAGGGTCACCATGAGTAGGCGTTGACTCCATGGGAGTGAGTTTGTTTTTTTGTTTTGTTTTGTTTTTAACTTCACATAACATGCCTGAACAACTAGCAGTTTGAGGCACGAAAAGAATAAGATATCCAACCCCAAGCCCAACTATAGGGGCAGCCACCTCTCTCCCAGAGGAAGTTGCCTTGGAGGCCAGTACTGAAGTTGAAGCTTGGGGAGTGAGATAAGCCTGACCAGAGCACACGAGAACAAATGAAAGGGGAGGAAGAGAGAATGACGTGCATCCTGGCCCACCGAGCCTTCAGGACAATAATCCCACTCAGAACAGCTACTGCACAAAGAGGACTGCACGGCCAGCCCCATTATGAAATACGGCTACCCTCACTGACACAAGGCCTATCGGGGCCAGGATGAAGAAGCGGGGTCAAGATTATACCCGGTCAGACACAACCACACCTATGCAAAGCACTAAGAGTGTGCAACAGAGCGTAGAGTCACAGATGGAGTGACAAGGATATACTTTGGGACCAGGGTATTGGCACCTCATCCGACTCAACCAGGGATCACTCTAGGAGGTCAACTACAGACCTTGAACTTTATACAGGTTTTTATATTGCTATTATTTTTATTATTCTGTTACATATTGTATAGTACATTAAGGGGGTTTCTTGCTGATGTTATCATTGTTTTATTTGCTTAAGTTGCTCCATTTTAGGAGACCTTTCTTGTACATATTGCTACCTCTACAGGTCTATCTAGACAAGATAGACTGGACAAAGAGGTTGGAGGCGAAAATGACAGGGCTGATGGTTCCAGGGTAGGGGACATTGAAGAGGGGGAAGAGGGGGAAAGGTGGTGATGTCAACCAGCCCAGGAAAAAGGGAATAACAATTGATACAAATGCAGGGACAAGGTGGGTGAGAGAAGGCCAATAGGGATTGATTAAGACTAATATAACAGAGAAAAAATACTGAAACCCAAATGGAGAGTGAGTATGATAGTGGGACAAGAGGGAAACAAATGGAAATAGAGGAAGGAACTGGGGGATAACAAACATTTATAGAGTTTCAGATACAGGTATGTACATAGGGGCATATATTTATAAGTGAGGATGGGGAAAGACATTAATGTGTATACTTATAGGGTTAGTAGTAGGACAACAGATGGGCATTGGACCTCCACTCAAGTATCTCCTCGGTTCAAGAACACTTTGTTCTATTAAATTGGCATTCCAAGATGCTCATCTTTCC
>PVJH01031277.1:0-23890 GCA_004026705.1 Nesogale talazaci
GCGGGGCACGTATCACTGCCCTCTGGTGGTTGTGGGAGCTACCCAACCTTGTTCTCAGAGAGCTGCTGCTGGATTTGAACCACCAAGCCAATGGGCTGAAGTCCCACACTCAACCACT
The DNA here is from genome assembly GCA_004026705.1 of Nesogale talazaci. Classification (NCBI taxonomy): domain Eukaryota; kingdom Metazoa; phylum Chordata; class Mammalia; order Afrosoricida; family Tenrecidae; genus Nesogale; species Nesogale talazaci. The sequence goes on from PVJH01031277.1 coordinate 119, forward strand.
ATGCCACCGGGGGCTCAGCCTAGCTACAATCTTCTAATGGGTTCTGCCGGGCACCATCTAGATCTTCCGGTCTCAAGCTCATGAAGGCTGTTGCTCATGTGGATCCATTAGTCTATTGGACTCATTATTTCTTTGTGGGTCTCATTTTCACGAGCCCTCTTTCCTTTAGACCAGCGGTTCTCAACCTGTGGGGTCAAATGACTCTTTCACAGGGGTCACCGAATTCACAACAGTAGCCAAATTACAATTATGAAGTAGCAACGAAAATAATTTATGGCTGGGTGTTCACCACAATGTGAGGAACTGTATTAGAGGACATCAGGAAGGTTGAGAACCACTGTTCTAGACCAAGAGAGACCAGGAGCTGCACCTTAGATGGCTGCTCCCCAGCTTTGAAGACTCCAGCCAATTATGCACCAACGCAGGCCGTAGAACATTGTCCTTGTGGTCTAGGGTATGCCTCTGCAGCAAAGGTGCAAACTGTGCAAGCATGCTCGCTGTCAAACCTGTGTGCCTTTGTGGGCAGACGCCCACTCTCCACTCACACCCCTGCAGCCTATGCGTCTTCTCAGGGATCCCTTCCCACGTCATTGTGATTGAAGGGTGGCATGGATAGCAGCATCAACCTCTGTTGCCTTTCACTCTAACATACTGCCCAGTGTTGTCATCATTTTTTGGTGTCGCTATTGTTGTTGTCAGCCTCCTTCCTTCTCTATTGTTCCCGCCCCCCCTCCCTTATTGGCGTTGGTAGACCTGGCTGTACCTCTCTCTCTGGGAGACTTTCCTTGGCCTGACTTCATTTCCAGGTTCATAGAGAGAACTCCCATCCCAGGGCACTGCCCGGCCCCTGCTCACCTGGGAAGTGGGTTTTGGTGGTTTCCCTTCTGAAGGCAAGGGTTGGTCTGAAGAGTTTGTTGTCTGGACACTTTTGCTGGGTCAGAGTCTGTCTTCCAGCTCAGTCTTATGGCCGATCCCTGAGACCTGAGGAGAGGGGCAGTATCAGAGACCCATCTCTGGATGAGGAGACCTGGCTGGCCTTCCAAGGACTTAGACCTGCTGTCAACACTTTGGGGATTGGTTCTGGGACATCAGCTGGCCAGTGGATCCCTTGGGCTTTGTCTGGCTTGCTGGTAGGGGCTGAAAGAAGTTTGGAATTGGCTTGCTTAGACTCCAATTATGGTCCGTGTCAGTTCTGACTCCTGGTGATGACCGGCACGGAGACCCTGCACTCCATAGGGTGTTTGCTGGTGCATTGTTTCGAAGTAGAGCACCAGGCTCTTCTTCCAAGGTCCCTCTGGAAGGCCTTGAGCTTCCAGCCTTTTGGTTAGGGGCTGAGCTTGTTACCCTTTGGTACTGCCCAGGCTCTCTCAGAAGGAGCCAGGGCCTGTTAAAGTGCTGCCGAGTTAAGGAAGGGGTCAGCGGCAGCCTCTGGTGGGCCATGGTGCAGAAAGGCCCCCAGCATCCCTGGTTCTGGCTTTGTCACTGACTCCTCTGTGCCTCTGCTTACGCACTAGAGTGTCACCAAACTTAGGGGCCTTTCCTGGACCTTGAACACATGGTCTTTGGTGAGGGAGAGACCACACCGAAGCTGTGAGGTCAGACGATGCTAGTTACCAGATGTTTGGCCAATTCCCTAACTGTCAACCCTCAGTGCTTGGGTGTTCCTCATCTGTAAAACAGGATCCCGAGGAGTGCTGGGGACGAGGTGGGACGCTGTGCACAACACTCGTAGTACTAACCGAGTAATCGTAGTTGCTTGGGTGCGTGTTGTTAGGCCCCTTCTAGTCCATCCGGACACGGTGACCGAAGATTCAGTCTTCTGCTACCCTCTATGGAATGCATCTTTGCAGTCACGGACGGCGTCAGTCTGCCCCGTTGAGGATGCACTTTACCATGCTTGTGTCCTTTCTCCAGGGGCTGGTCTCTCCTGACCACATGTCCAATGTACACCAGACCGAGTCTGGTCCTCCTTGCTTCGAAGGAGCCCTGTGGCTTCTGAGAGAGATCCTTTGGTCCTTTGGGCAGCCTGTGACACTTTCAATAATTTTCTCCAGCACCGCAATTCAAACGCGTTGATTCTTCTTCAGTCCTCCTTCTTCAATGTCCAACTTTCACATGCGTATGAGGCGACTGAACAATATCGGGACTTGGATAAGGTGCACTTTAGTTTTCAAAGTAACCTCCTCGCTTCCCCACACTTTAAAGAGGGCTTGTGCCGCAGATTCGCCGCGCAGCGTGCGATTTGAACTCTTGACCGCTGCTTCCGTGAACAGAGATTGTGGATCCAAGCAAGATGAAGTCCTTCACAGCTTGAGCCTTTCCTCCATGAGGTTGCATACGGATCCCTTTATGAGGACTTTTGTACGCCAAGTATCTGGTACAGTGGCTAATGCTCAATCAGTACAATACATAAGTCGTTGCTTAGCCGTGTTTGGTACGTGAAATCCTGATCCCCCTCCTTGTCGGTTCTAGGTAGGGTCCTTAACCTCTCTGAGTCTCTGTCTGTCCATCCTGTGAGGGGCAGCAGGGTGAGTGATACCCGCCCCCAGAAGGCCACGGAGCAAGTTTGTGACTGTGGCTACTTGCCTGCAGGGTGGCTGCGAGGCCTGGCGACCTCGTGTGTAACGGGACCGTCGCCATCTCTGTGATGGTTGGTGGACATTTGCAATTTTAAAAAATAGTACTTCGTGGTGTGTGTTGGTGAGGGTTTACACGGCAATTTAGGCTCCCATTCAAGTATTTGGACACATATTGTTCAGTGACATTGTTTACAATGGGTAGACGTTCTCATGATTTCCGTTCTGATTGTTCTACTTTGGCTGTTGGTGTGAGTTCGGTATCTTAGAATCTGTCACCCTGGGGGTAAGGACAATGTTCTCTTGTGACCTGTAGAATGTCGACTGGCTGATCTTTGGAAGGAGATGGCCTGGCCTTTCCGTCTACCCTGTCTTCATCTGTAAGCTCGGCTGAAACGGTCCACCCTGGGTCACTGCTGGGCTTTGAACTTCTGGTGGCATCGCTTCTAGTGAGATGGTGACACGGAGGCCGTCACAGCATGTGAACCGACAGGTGGGTAGCAGAGGAAGGTAGTAGGCCTCACCCCCGGTCTTAGTTCTCATCGGCAAACATGTCTGGGACACCTGTAGCAGGTCTTGGAACCCTGGTGACACAGTCAGATATGTGTTGAGCTGCCAAGCCCAAGGTCAGTCGTTTGAAACCACCAGGCCCTCTAAGGGAGAAGGATGAGGTTTTCTGCTCCCATAAAGATGAAGCGATCTTGGAAACCCACAGGGGCAGTTCTGTCCTGTCTTATAGGGTCCCTAGCAATTAAAATGAACTCAATGGCAGTGGACTTGGTTTTGGGTACTGACTCTGGACTGAGTATGGAGGGGGATGAAGAAGACGACTCAGGTCTCAGCTCGTGCTCCAGTGTCCCCTCTGAAGGGATGGGGCACGTTGGGTCTCTCTATTGGCTTCTTTCCAAGGCACTTCGTGGCCCTCCTGGAACCCGTGGGATTCTGCTGGGGTCCAGATGGGAGCCCAGGTTCTGGCCCCAGTCCATGTGGAGCCCATTTGGCCCTGGCTGGTTGAGCCGGGCTGGGCCTCCCGGCTTCTTTACTGTGGGCGTAGGAACACAGCCTCCTCAGGGCTCCTTGTGGGGTGGCCCCGTGGGGAGGCACTGGGACCGGAGCCTGGCTCATGAGAAGTGTTGGGTCAGTGTGGGTGGAGTTCTACATCTGACTCCTGTGTGTTGTGTGCCTGCTTGCTGCCAGCTCATTCGCATAGATTCCTGGAAGTCAAGGGGGGGCCTGTGGCATCTGGCATGGAACCTGGCATGCTGGGTGGATGTTGAGTCAGTGAATAGAGGGTCCAGGTGCTGGTTGAACCCCCTGCAGACTCTGTTGGTGCCAGGGCATTGGGAGGGGTGAGTGAGGAGGGCATGACCTGTCCTAGTCTTGAGGGACCTGCCAGAAATCTGAGGTACCTGTGCTGGGGGACAGGGACTCCAGGGTGCAGTGAGTACTCTGACGAAGGCCTTTGAAGCCAGACTCGGGCAAAGGAAGATGCTGGGTTTGAAAGAGGAGCAGGTTGAGAGGCTATTGTTAGCCCGCATGTGGGACAGACAGGGCAGGGCACTGTGGAAGAGCTCTTCAGGGCATCCGGGAACTTCCAGGTAAGTCGAGGTGTCTGGAGTTCCCAGTCTGGAAATGGGGGTGATGGAGGAAGGTCAGGTCAAAATTGTGGGCAGAAATGGGCATTGAATGGTGGCATTAAGGGTATGTTTTTTATCTCATAGGCATGGATGACCCCAGTCCTAAGTTCTAAGGGAGAGGGCATTGAAACGGGGGAATGGGAGCTGGAGAGGGCGTGGGTCCACAGAAGGCTGAAGGGTGGGGGGAGGGAGACTGACCCCGGGTTCCAGCCTCCACCCCTCAGCTCTGTACAGCCCCGCCAGCTGCCCTGGGTGACACCACCTTCCCTTCCACCCCCATGCGGATGGCCCAGGCATGCCAATCAATACATTGATGGTTCTGGGAGCTAATGGATGGCGGGGGGTGGGGTGGGGAAGCACATGGGCTTCGTCATTCTGTTCTGGCCAGGCTGGGGGGAGTACCATAGGAGAGAGAGAAGGGGGGGCTGTGGGGGCTGAGCAGAACCGGAGTAGCAGGGGAGCCTCTTTCCTGCCTTCTGCCCTGGGAAGCTCTGGAGCCAGCTGTGGTGGCTGGTAGGGGCCAGTGCCGAGATTCTGACATGTAGTGACCAGGGAAATGGAGTAGATGTGACCCCTACAATTTCCGAGGACAAGGGCTTCTCTTCCAAGGATCCACGGGCTGATTCCAATTACCGGACCTTTAGCCTAAGCAGCCCGGCGCTTAGTGATCGTGCCCACGAGGGCTCTAGAAACTCACTGCCGTGGCACCAATCCTGCTCTTAGACTGGCCCACAGGGGCTGCTCACCACACTGACCTGGAACCCACCAGCTGTTCCAAGGGAGAAAGACGACGCTTTTTACTCCCGGAAGAAGCTGCAGCATTAGAGACCACGGTGGCCCTTCTGCCCTGTGCTACAGGGCCTTGGGCATCCCAACCTCAGCTCCGTCTCCCATGTCCTGTAAACGTGTGTGTGTGTGTGTGTGTGTGTGTGTGTGTGTGACAGTGAGAGAGAGAGAGACAGAGAGGGAGAGAGAGAGAGAGAGAGAGAGAGAGAGAGAGAGAGCTCTCAGCCTGCCCTGACCCCAGCACCGCCCAGCCCACTCTCCGGGGGGTAACACTAGCCCGCAGGGTGGGTACTGCGGCTGGCAGCTGGCAGTCACTCCTGGTCTGAGTCCCGGTTGCTCTCGAGGAAGGGTCTGGGACTCTGCAAGTTGGGGTGGAGAAGGGACCTGGAAGGGGTGCCAGCCTCCGGTTTGGATCCAGACTTGGGAGATGCTGCCCTGAAGGGAGGCCGGCAGGGTGGAATGTGGCTGGAAGTCTGTGGGCTGTGCAGAGACCCTCCCTTTCTGGGCAGGCTGCCTGGAGCCCGGGCCACTGCTGAGAGAACAGCCATCAGGTGGACTGGCAACCTGGGCCGGAGGGGGCAGTCTAATTCTATTCTCCTAACTGGGGTTGGAGTGGGTGACTTGGAGTACTAGAGGCCTTCAGCCCTCTCATGCCCACCCGGGCAAGCTCGGGGCAGAACCAGTTGCTGTCTTGAAACTGGGGAGGGCAGGCGGGTGATGGACGGAGGGTGAGCAGAACTGTTCTGGCGGGATGGCAGAGCTGGGGAGGGCTCTAGAACAGCGGGGGCGGGAGGGGCTGCACTGAGTCTGGGACCTTGCCTTAGCGACGGTGTGACTGTTGAGATAGGACTGCTCTTCACCAAGCCTCAGTTCCCTCCCCTGTTACGTGGGGGTACCCATCACATTCGTTGCTTTAGGGCTCCATGGGGACATTCCCCGAGAGCGGCTTTTGGCATGGAGGGAATGCTCAGTAAGGAGGGCCATTTCAACAAAACAGAGCAAGCAGTGGTTGCTTCCTGTTACGGATCCATATCACGCGTTCTGAGATCCGTGGACATGTTCTATGAAGGGCAGATGGGGAAACAGAGGCTGAGAGAAGTTCACTGTGTTGGTTGCCAGCTCATCAAATGCCTTCGGTGTGCCCTGTGTGATTGTGCAGTGTGTGTGTGTGTGTGTGTGTGTGTGTGTGTAGTGATGGATCATGTAGCAGAAGGCTGTGGAAGGTGGGAGTGTGGCCCGGTGAAGGCAGAGGGGGAGACTAGGAAGCCCCTCAAACTGGCCTTCTAGAGCCCCGAGGAGGTCTGCGAGGCTGTGGTTGGGAGCTGCTGGCTGTTGGATGCCGGATGGCAGGGGCCAGGAGAGACCCTTGGGACTTAGCCTAAGCGCTTTCACCCCATGGTAGGTCCCTGCCGGCTTCTTGAGAGAGAAGACTGGGAGGATAGGCAGGGACTCGGTGGGTAGAAGCTCTGGGCTGCGGTCCGGAGGGAGGCAGGCAGCAGGCAGTTGGTGTCACCGGGTGCTGAGGGTAAGCGGGCAGCAGACCCTGGCCCATGCGGGATGGTGCTAGGACCTTGTCTCAGACCCCACGGGGCACGTGCTGCCCCTGGCGCAGTTTCTGGTCTGGGGAGTGACTGTTCTGTCAGGGCAGGGTGAAGGCCTGGGTGAGGGGTAGTTGGGGGAAGTTGCCCTGGAAAGGATGCTGTGCATGGCTGCAGGGGAAGGCTCTGCAGAAGGGAGCGTCCACCTTTGCACCAACCCTTCTTGCTGAGCGAGAGTCCGGCAATTGCATGTCTTCCACACAGCCACTTCTCTCCACTCCTGAGTCTGGTGCCCAGGAGAGCAGTGCTGACTGTCTGGGAGGTCTCGGAGGGCAGCCGTGGCACGTGACCCGCTGCCAGCAGGCAGCCCAGGAGGGGGTGGGGAGTGGATCTCACGGGTCCAGCTTTCTGGGGCACTGGAGGGAGCCCTCGTGTCTCTGGAGATGTGGTCAAAGAAGCCACATCTGGGACATGGGCTGCCCCTACCCAGGAGTGAGGACATGAAAAGATGGCGTGTGGCAGCTCAGAGTATCAAGGTGGCTAAGACCCGCCCCAGGTGCCTCGGAGAGTGGTCGCCACCTGAGGACCCACTGCAGTGGTTCCACTCTGTACCCACGAGGAATCACCTTGGTGACAACCAGCCGCCCAAGTAACCTGAGTCCGGGCACTTCATGGGCCCTGGAAGCCCCGTGGAAGGCAGTTCTACATCCTAGCGAGTGTGTGTGTGTGTGCATGCATGTGTGTGTGTGCAGGCATGTGACCCCTACAGTACTTCTCTGCAGAGCGCAGCGTAGCCCTGGACTCCTCTGGTACAGAGGCATCACAGGGCATCTCCTGTCTCTAGTTGCCTTGTCTGATCGCCCCTTGAGCTCACAGCATGTGCTCAGGGCAGCACCGGAGGTCCAGGGCGGGAGCCCAGGAAAGACTGCTGGAGGAGGCACCTGAAAGCAGGTGTCAGGCTGGCGGGAGGGGACAGTGCCCCCGAGGCTGTCTGGTTGGGAGAACAGACCCTGTGTCCGTGGCTACCCCTGCTACCAACCCCTGGTGCTGATGGAGCCAGAGAGTGTGGCTTACATGGTGGAAACTGGACCAGAGAGATTGTTCCCGTCCACATCCTGGTGAAGGGCCACCCGATAGCCCCTGTTGACCCTGGGTCACCCCACTGCCTCTGTCCAGTGGGCAGGGAGAAAATCGTTAATGGGAAGCTGGCTCCAGGCCAGGGCAGCTCCCCTCGGGGACCTGGGGTTAGGAGATTGGTTTGACCTCTGGTCGATAAGGCCTCCTGTAGCAGGAGGAGGGGAGTGGGCAGGGAGGGGCGCCGGGCAGCCCTGGGGGGAGGGGAAAGCCCCAGCGGCCTCGGGAATTCATTCCAGGGAAGGCAAGTACTTGAGTATATATGTATGTGTGAGTGTGTGTGTATAGGGGTGGTGGTGGTGGTGGGGTGCTTCTAGGATGTAGGTGGATCCTGGCTGGGATTGGGAATGGGGGCGGGGGCTGTGGGGGAGTGGATGAAGTCAAACCCACTCTCCTCTTCTGAGCTAGGTGGTCCCAGCAGTGGCCTGGACTTGTCCGAGCCTCTGTTTCTGCTTTTGCCCGGGGAAGGTGACCGGGGTCCCTGAGCTGCAGGGTTGTAGGAAGATCAAAGCACACCCATGTCCCAAACTGGCCCTCAGGCGTGGGGGCTGGGGGTGATCTGCTTGGTGTGGCTGTGGCTGTGGGGCTGGCTGGGGCTGCGTGGGGTAGAGTTCCGTGGAGTGCTCAGAGGTCGCCGGGCCTTTCTTCTGAGGCATGGGGTGGAGGGTGCACCTTTCGAGCTGCCAGCTTTGTGCCTAGTGGTCAGGTGCACAACCACTCCAGGGCTCCCTGCCAGCTTCTTCCAGAGGCGCTCTCCCAGGGTGCCCACGGCTAGCCCTCCCACGTGCTTACTCGGTGCCAGGCGCTGTTCTAAGCACCTCAGACATTCTTCCACCCGCTGAATCTGCCCAGCAATGCACGAGGGAGCTGTCACCGCCTCTCCTTAGAGGTCCAGACGCCGAGTGAGCTCACATCTTAGCTGCCTTCCCACAGCCAGGGAGCCGTGCCCGGGCTGGAACTGGGCTTGGGCTCCTGATGGTCACAGTGTTCTTCATCCGTGGTGCACATGGGGCCCTGCCAGGCCGGGCGGAGGCCTGGGGGCCGCCTGCCGGTGTGGAGCACAGGCTTGGGGCCACAGCCACCTGGGTTGAACTCTGCCACGGCCCCCTCTGTGACGTTTGGGAAGATGCATCCACCCAAGGGGTTATTGCGAACGTTAAGAACAAGTGGAAGTCCCCTTGGATTACAGGCAAAGACGTGGGGTGGTGCAGGTCAGCCTGGGGTGGCCAAGGCCTTTGGGGGGAGGGGTCGCAGCAGCGAGGGAAAGCGTGACCTCTGTCCTGGAGACCCACTGGAGCAGGGTCGTTCCTTCTGTAGGGCAGCTATGAATCAGAACCGACGGGGTGGCGTCCAGTTTTGTCTCAGGGAGTTTTGACTTTGAGGGTGGGACAAAGGAAAGGGCAGTCAAAGTTCTTGCTCTGCGCTAGGCTGGGTGGGGGCTGGGTAGCATTTCAAGGGGTCCTGATTGGTCCTCCCGTGTGCCCAGTGTCGCGCCAGGGCTTGTGGGCTCACAGGACAGACACAGAACCCAAACAGTCTTACGACTTGGATGGAATGAGACAGGGATGCCGTTAACAGGTCATGGGACAGATGACTGATAGACCACCAGATGCCCAGTCAGCTTGGGAAGTTTGGGGGTGGGAGCACTGCCACAGAAAGGCTGCCAGGAGGAGGTGTCTGTCTGAGGAGCTGGTGGCCGGGAGGACAGTGAGAGCAAAGGTCCTGTGGCAGGTGTGTGCTTGGATGGTCCCAGGCACAGTGAGGTGGTCAGTGCAATGAGGGGAGTGGGGGTGGGAGGGTGAGGGAGTGTGTCCCATGCAGGGTTTGGCCTCAGTGTGGTGGGATGTCTGGAGAGGGCAGAGAGGGAGGGAGGATGACACCAGTGGCTGGATCTGAGCAGAAACTAGATTACTGGAAGGTCAGTGAGGGGTGGCGGTGGTGGGGTGCCAGTAAGTTCTGACAAGAGGCAGAGTTTGGGGTGGGGGCAGGGAGACTGGAGAGAGATGTGCTGGCCCAACCAAAGAAGGCTTCCTGGAGGAAGTAGGCAGGCCAGAGCTGAACCTTGAGGGGCCCCGGGGATCTAGCTCAGTCGGGGAGGCAAGGCCTCTCCAGGTGGGAGATGGGCGGACTTGCGGGTGGCGAGAGGCCCCAGCATTGACCCCCACATGAGAAGTGGTACTGAGTTTCTGCCCGCTCACCCCCAGAATGAGTATGGATCCTAGCAGCAGTTATAGGTGCCTGTCAGTCTACTATGTTCAGGTCATTTGGGGTGACTTCTGTCTCTATTTGCTCCCTTTGCCATCCTGGGAGGTGATCGGAGTAGGGCTCTGTCCCTTCTGCATGCATGCATGCATGCCACGTTTCAGGGGAGTCTGAGGTGGCACGAACCATGTGCCCATGTCCCTCCTCCCCCCCGAACCTCCCCTCCTTCTTGGCGCTCACGCTGGCGCCATCTTGGCATCAGGCAGCTGGTTATCCTCTTGGTGCATGGAGGGTGCTGTGGGCCCAGCTGCCCTCTCTGGACTGTGTACGTGCATGTATGTGTGGGTGTGGGTGTAGGTGTGGGTAGTCCCAGGGTCTTGGCTGGCCGGCTCACAGACTCCTTTTCCTGCCCAGGTGCTGGCGGCCGAGGAGAACGTGGACTTCCGCATCCACGTGGAGAACCAGACGAGGGCTCGGGACGATGTGAGCCGTAAGCAGCTGCGGCTGTACCAGCTCTACAGCCGGACCAGCGGGAAGCACATCCAGGTCCTGGGCCGCAGGATCAGTGCCCGCGGGGAGGACGGGGACAAGTATGGTAGGTGCCCACCCCTCGCCCATGGGTGCATCCTCTTCCCTGCACATAGGCACACGCATCCCAACTCAGCCACCTTTGTCCCCTGGGTGCTGAGAGGGACAGTCGGCCTTGGGCAGAGCAGTCCCTGAAGAGGTGGACGGGAGTTGCTTTGCTGTTGGTGAGCACCCAGCTGTGGCAGCGGGGACCACTTCAGCCTGCTCTGGGGACTGTGGTTCAGATACTCTGGGTTTGGGGGGATCTGTGGGTAATGCTTTTGGGGTGCTGGTGGAAATCTGGCCTGGTAGGGTGGGCTGCTGGTGTGGTCTGTAGTGTCAGGTGTGCTATGTGCGGTGGGACGTTGGGTGTCTTGGGGTGTGGTATGTGGTGTGTGTGTGTGTGTGTGTGTGTGGTGTGTGTGTGGTCTGGTGTGTGGTGGGGTAAAAGGAGGTCATGTGGACTGGGCTAGGGTGTGTGTGTGGTGTGCGGTGGTATGGTGTGACACAGCATGGTGTGGTGAGGTTTTTGGAGTGTGTGTGGGGTGGTTGGGGGTGATGGAGAATGATACAGTGTGTGTGTGTGTGTGTGTGTGTGTGTGTGTGTGTACTCCAGGCTGGAGTTCAGTTTGCACGCCTGTGAGCCTTGAATGCTGGTGGTAAGGAACATGCCCCATGAACCTGCCCTGGACAGTGGGAGTCCTTAGCCCCCTCAGGAGTGTTTTGAGTCCCTCACCCTCTTGCTAGTTCAGCACAGGAGCTCAAGAACAGGGAGACACATCCTCACCCTCATTTCCCACGCCCCTGGCCCACAAAGGCCCTTGGCGGGGAGCCCTTAAGCGTTGGGGTTCAACAGCAGTGCGGATGCGGGGCACGCCCCACTTCCAGGCGATGGAGTCAACGTGGCAGGGTGGGAGAAGCAGGGCTGCTCCCCGGGAGGGCCCCCACTCTCCATTTCTTGCTGGGAAAGCACCTGCTGCCAGCCCAGCTCTCAGGCCACTTCGGGGAGCTGCACCTGTGGGTCCTGTGGGCAGCGGCTGAGCCTGCCAGCCTGGGCCCCTCTGTGTCAGTGCCCCTGCTGCCCGTCGGCCCCTGCCCACTGCAGTCGGGACGTGACAACAAGACAAATAATTTCTCGGACCTTTTATCTTGGACACCATTTATTTCCCCTCAGCCCCAGGGCAGGGCTGACCTCATGGTAGGGCCCGAGTGTGGCAGCTGCACCGCCACTGGGGGTGGGCCGGGCCAGGCCGGTCAGGCGGGCTGGGCCAGCATGGCTAAGGCATCTCCAGGCCAGCTGTCTCCCCCTCTTCTCCCTGCGCCTCTCACTCCTTACTGCCACCCCCACCATCCCCTTTAGCTTTTCCTCTTCTTCTCGTCGCTGGCTGATCCCCCTCTTGGCTGGTCCCCCTCTTTGTTCCTGCCTATCTCTCATTGACCCCCTCTGCACCAACCCTGTCCTCCCGGCCCTGGCCCCAGCCCCCTCCCTCGGACCAGTCTCGCCTTCCTCCCCATCTCTCCCAGGCCCTCTGCTGGTCCCTCTCTGGGGCCTCCTGTGGCTCCGTAACCCCCCTCCCCTGACGCCCGGCTGTGCTGGGCAGACCCAGGTGGCTGTTTTCCCTGGGAGCTGCTGTCCAGTTGCTGCTCGGGAAGGGGCAGCTGGCTGGCCAGCCAGGCGGGAGGTGCCCTCCTGGGGAGCCAGAGCGCTGGCTGGCCCCTCCAGGCTGGGAGAGTACAGGGGGGTCAGACTCTGGTGGGAACCATCTGTCCACGCCCTGAGACAGGAGGCAGGAGTGCAGGAGAAAGGGGAGCCGGGAGGTGGCCAGCCTGTGCCCTCTCCTCCCATCTTCTGCTGAGCTCTGTGTGACCCCGGGCAAGCCCTTCTTCGCCTGCTCTGGGCCCTCCGTCTCTCTGCAAGGGGAGCCCCGCTTCCTGCTTCTTAATTGCTAACTGCCCCTACATCACCCCAGGATCTTGTAAAAATGCAGACTCTGGATTCTGTAGGTCTGGGGTGGGGCTTGAGTGACTGCATTTCTGACAAGCCCCTCAGGAGCACTCTTAGAGGGTCTGGGGGGTGGGTGGGTTTTGTGGGCCTGGCCATTTGTGGCTTCTCTTCCAGGGCTGCAAACCCTCTGATTGCGTAACCTTCTTTCAAGGGATATTTGGATATTTTCCTGCATGCTGCCTTGCCCCTCAGCACCCAGGGCCTCAGCCTGAGCAGGCTACTGCTGCTCCCTTGACAGGGCACATTAGGGACGCAGATGTGGCGCAGGGGCCCCCAGGGAGAGGCACGGAGACAATGGAGCCACTGGAGGCTCCCAATCTAGATAATCAATACAAATATTATTGGGAGGGTAATTTATGTGGCCAGGCTGGGCCAGGAGGCTGGGGCTGCTCTGTGGATCTGCACGAGGGGGTCTGCCCAGCCGCTGGGGGAGGGGCGGGCCCAGGCAAGTCCAGCAACTTGTTCCCTCCTCCTGCTCAGAGCTCAGTCCAGCCAGAAGAGTTGTGCTGTCGGCAACTTTTAAAACACACACACACACACACACACACACACACACACACTCACACACCCTGTAGCCAGAGTTAGATCATTTTTTAGCGTGCCTTCTCAGATCAGAATTCCCACCAAACATCCAGGGTGAACAGGCTTCCTACAGGCCTGGACTCAGGCTTCCCTGCGAAGAGGAGTTTCAGATGCTTATGAATAGCCTGTGCCTACAGGAGGTGCTGACGTGGTCTGGGAGGGCTGGGTGCAGGTCCTGCTTGGTCTGGATGCCCCGTGGCTGTGGGGCATGTCTGCATGAATGCTGCTGGGCCTTCCATGCCTGGCTATTCTCCCAGGGGGGGGTCTCCCGGTGACCTCGGCACACTGTGGGAGCCCCAAGCACGTCCCACTTCAGGATGAGAGGACAGGCTCAGGTTGGAGCTGCTCGGCTGGTGCTTTGCAGTCTGTGGGGGAGACAGAGCGAGCCTGCTCATCGGGGCTTGCATCTGGCCCTCTGCTTCCGGCTTTTGTTCGTTCACCCTGTCCTGCAAGCAGCGGCCTCCTGGAAGAAGAAGAGGAACACCTACTTTCACCTGTTCCTCTGCCTCCGAGAGACTTGTGGTCCCTAGGCCAAGTGCCTCTAGCTTTGGGCTCAGTTTATTCACCTGACACGTGAGTGGGAGGCAGGCCCCACGATGCCAGTCCACAGGTTGATGTCCCTGAGGCCAGGTGGGGGAGGTGTGCACTTCTCTGGGCTGCAGGAAGCGGGGTTGCTGGGGAAGTGGCTAGCTCCAGCTGGGGATGGAGAGCTCAGGATAGCTCAGTCCAGACTTAGGAAGGGCCAGGGATCCCAGCACCAATGCTGACACAGGAAAGCTCCTTCTGAATTCTTTGGAAAGGGGAATTTCTTTGGACAAAAGCACATTTTGCACGAGTCTAGCCTTCCAGGGCTTAGCAGGCCAGGGGAGAGGCTGCCCCCAGTGGGGAGGTGCTGGCGGGAAGGGTTGGGCTTGCAGACTGGAATCTGATGGGGTTTGATTCTTCGCTCCAGCACTTTCCAGCTGGGAGAGCTTGGCTCTGTGAGCAGCCCTTTGTGAAATGATTTCCTTGTCTATGAAATGGGCTAATTGAAATGAGATATCTTATGGCCTAAGATACTACTATTAAAACAGGAATATCAGCACCAGTAACCACCTGTGAGTGGCTAGGGGTGGGGCTACCTTCCTGGGCTCAGGTTGAGTTTCTGCTCTTAGGCTCCCAGGAAGGATCCTGGAGAAGGGGTGCTGCCTCTTCCCTCTTGGGGGCCCTGGAGTGCCAGGTAGGTGAAAGAGGATCTGCTAGCTGGATTCTAGGCCTTCAGGTCTGGCTAACCATGCCCTAGGCCAGTTGAGGAAGGTGACCTCTAGCGGGGTATGGGTTAGTCTTGAAAGTCCTCATTCGTGAACTAATTACGGAGCAAGGGGTGTGATGGGAGTCAGACATCGCTAGCCTCGTCCTCCAGTGTGCTCTCTGCCTGGGTTCCCTGCTCCTCTAGTTTGAGTGAGAAGAGCCTGGGCCTCTAGGCTACTCCGTGACATGGCCTTCTCCCTCCCTGGGCCTCTGTGTCATGGGGACCCAGGGATACATCGAGGGAGGTGGTTCTTTGTAGGTGGCATTCTCCATCTCAGGCCTGGTGGCCATCAGTCTGTCCAACCCATCTCTACTCAGCATGGCTCCTTCAAGAGCCTTCAGAGGCCCCCCTGGGGGAGGGTGTTGTGTGTCAAATCCCTGTTTGTCCTCGTTCCAGAGAAGATCCTGGTGAGGTGGAATCTTCCATTAATGTCTCTGGCTCTCCTATGAGACCTGAGCCCCCAGGTCCAGTTCCGGCCCTGGCCAAGAGCAAGCCCCTAAAGGAGGCAGGGTGCAGGAGTACAGTGAGTGTGGGGCTGACTTGTATGGCTCACACAGGAAGGGGTGCGATGAGGGTGAGGGTGGGAAGGGCTCCCCTTGTGTCCATTTCCTCCCACCCCCTCTGGGACCAGCAAAGAGTCAAGCCCTTGGACTAACTGGTAGGGCCCCAAACCCAGGGCTGAGGCCACAGCGACCCCTACTCTGAGCCTGAACCCCTCGGCTCCTTTTTCTCCCATGGGAGGCCATGCCATTATTCTGTACAGAGGCTCCCCTCTCGCTCAGCACCCAATCTTAGCCCTTGGATCAGCTGCTAGGCCCAGCGCTACCTGCCTCTGGACTCCTGCTCTGGCCAAGGCCGCCTGTCGTTGCTCTGAAACACACCAAGCAAGCCCCCAGTTAAGTGTTCTGAGTTGGCCAGGCCCCCAGCCTGAGAATGCTCTTCTCAGGTCCCTGTTTCCCCCTCACCCTGGCTTCTGTGCGGTTATCAGAGCGGCCCCTGCCACTGCCCCACCCGGGTGTGGTTCTCCCCAGGGTTTTTCAGCACCTGGCATTTGGCTGCTGCAACAATCATAGACTCCTTGAATGGAGGGTTGTTACCGTGTCTTCTTCACGACTGCTTCCTGGTACAAGCTGAGCTCTAGGGAGGGATTCAGCATGGGTGCTGGTCCCTCCGGCGTGCACCTGGGGGTGTGGCGGAGGGTCACTCCTCTGGGGACATCAGGGCAAAGGAGCTTCTCCTTATGCCTGGGGGGTGTCTGACATTGTACAGCACACAGTAGGCACTTCCTCCATTCTTTTTTTCGAAATTTTTCTCTTTTTTTAATTTCTTATAAAAACCTTCTCCCCTCCACCTTTTAAGAATCATTTCATAGGGGGCTCATACAACTCCCATCATGATCCATACACACGTCAATTGTATGCAGACCACGTTTGCACACTTGTTGTCATCATCACTCTCAAAACATCCTCCCTCCCCTTAGACCCCCAGTACCAGCTCCCCATATTTCCCTTCCCTCCCCCCTCCTCCACCCCCATCAACCCTTAATAATTTACAAATTGTTATTACTTTTTCATATCGTACACTGTCTAATGTGTCCCTTCATCCAATTCCGTGTTGTCCATGCCCAAGAGAGGAGGTTATATGTAGATCCCTGAAATTGGTTCCCCCTTTTCATCCCACCATCCCTCCACCCTCCCAGTATCACCACTTCCACCATTAGTCCTGAGGGATCATCTATCCTAAATTCCCCATGTTTCTGACTCCAGTGTACATTCCCTGGTCTACTGGATTTGTCAGGTAGAATTGGGATCATGATAGTGGGTGGGAGGAAGCATTTGAGAGCCAGAGGAAAGTTGCATATTTCATTGTTACTACATGGTACCTTAACTGGCTCATCTCCTCCCTGCAACCCCTTTGTAAGAGGATGTCGCTTCACCTATTGATGGACTTTGGGTCCCCAATCTATACTCCCCCTCATTTATAATGATATAATTTTAGTTCTTTGGTGAGTAGGCACTTCTTTCCTCTCTTCCTCCTCCCGATTCTCTTCCCCATGCTGGTACGCATGCACCTGTCTGTCTGTTGTCTGTGAGTGACCCCCTCTTGCACTGTGCAGTGGAGACAGAGTGAGAAGCATCCCCACTTCCTCCAGCAGCTCTTCCTGCTGGGAAAGGGGCACCAAGGTCATGTCTGAACTCCTGTCCCAGGACTTCTGTCCCTGCCGAGCAGCAGCCACCCACCCCTCGCTGACCCTCCAGCTGAAATGCCTACACCCGGTTGCAGCAAGAATTAAATATAGCTCTTGATCAATCCCATTGATTTCCCCTCTTCCTTTCCAGTGCGCCCACGTGGCCTGCAAGTCTCCAGAGGGACTCTCGGAGGTGGGGGACTGCAGGCACACTGCAAGCAAAGATATGTGTGTGTGTGCGGCATTTTTGTTTCTGTATGTGTGCGAGTGTTTGTCTGTGAGAGTGTCTGTGTTCATTTGTGTGTGAGTGTGTGTGTTTCTGTGTATGCCCCCATGTGAGTGTGTGTGTGCGTGTGTGTCCCAGTGTGTGTGTGTCTGTCTGTAACAGTGACAGGGAAAGCTCTTCAGGAAGGATTCCACCCCCCACTGTCCCTGTTTCTCTCTCTTTTTCTCAACCTGGCCCGCCTTCAGGGAGAGGACTAGAGTCCAGATTCAGGGTGACCTCCAGGCTCCTTGCTTGCAAGGACATCCGCTCGCTGCAGGATGATGCTTGGAGAGCAGCCAGTAGCACTGTCAGCACTGGAATTGCAGGGGCTGATGGCTGGCCTCCGGGCCGGGCCACGTTGGGGGGCCGACTCTCGGCTCTCCCTGGCTCCTAGCTCCCCACTTCTCGCACAGGCCTGGTGCTGACCTACCCAGGGCCTGCGGGAGATACAGTCATTCTGTAGTCTGCTTCTCTGAGTTCTGCATCTTGCTTCTCGGTGGCTCCCTCTCTTTGGGTGGAGCCTCTCTCTGGCTCTCATCATGGGGGGGCAGCCCATCCATCAACGTCACTCCTCGGCCTGTGGGCTTTCCCTTCGAGGATGCTGTGCCGTGCCACGCCCCCGTCGGCATTGGCCCTCTGTCTCCTGCAGCACTCGTTCCTTCCTCACCCCCAGTTGAACCCTTCTTCCTTCTCGGGCTGAGGCTTCCCCCAGGCTGAGTGCTCCTGGGCCTGGCCACCCCACGTCACAGTGTGCTGTCAGGCATCTTCCTCAGGGTCGGATGGGAGCGGAGCCTGGGTACATGGGTCCCAACTTTTGGCCTTGCAGGTGCCTCTCCATCCATTGGCCTCTGCTCCGAGAGAGCCAAGCCAAGGAGACGACCTCACCTCCCTCCAGCTGGTGCTCTTTCACTCACTCACTCACTCATTCCTGGGAAGGGACCAGTGTGGAACAAAGTGAGTGATGAAAGAGATGGGCTAAGCCCAAGGATTCTAGGCCAGTGTGCCTGAGTTTGCAGCTTACCTCCATCATGGTCCCTCACGAGGTGACCTTGAGACTCCATTTTCTAATCCATAAAGTGGGGTAACAGGAATAGTCCTAGCAGTGATGGCTTTGCAGCTGTGTCGGGAGAAGGAGATGAGCGAATGCACAGAACGTGGCTAGAGTAGTGCCCAGTTTGGAATCAGCGGGTCACTGGAATTTGGTAGAACCGAAGAAGCGTTGCAGGTGACCCGTCCTGGCTCAGAGAGAGACAGCATTTTTCTTTGCTTGGTCACACAGCAAGTCAGAATATGTTGCGGTAACGCTGTGTCTGGTAATTGGGTCAGTGGGAACCACAGCAGGCTCTGGCCAGTGTCTTGAGCTGTGCTCTGACCAGAAGGAAGCCGAGTGGTGACGGTGGGACTGTCCTGCCCTTACGAGCTGTGATCTTTGGGCAGGTCTTCTCTGAATTACATTTAAAAAACCCCTCTTAAGTTATACCCTGCCCACACGTCCATCTGTGCCTTTAGTAAGACTTAACGCATTTCCAGAGAGCTGGGCATGTGCTCTTGGTTACTAGGGTGAGAGAGGGCCTGCCACACAGGACTTTGCAGGCTGTGGCCACTTGGATGCGATTGCCAGACCTATCTTCCGAGGCACCTCTGGGTGGGTCTGAACCACTAACCTTTCACCTAGGAGTTAGCACCTCACTGTTCGGGCTACCCAGGCACCTGTGCATGCGTTGGGAGCTAGAAATCAGAGTGGCAAATAAGACCGACAAGTGCCTGTCCTCGTGGAGTTTACTTGCCAATGGGTGGAGACAGCCAACAAGAATGAGGATGGATAACATAATTGCAGAGAAGAGGTCTGAGGAAAGTGGGACAGGTGGGGGTTGGGAGGGGGCAGAGAAGAGTGGCCACAATAGGCGATGAGACCATGGAAGGTCTCTGGAAGCAGGTGGCACCTGAGGCAGCGCCTAGGAAATGAGAGACCCCTCTGGGAAGAGTTAGGTGAAGCAATGTCCTGGCTGTTGGGGCAGCTGGTACAAAGGCCCTGAGGCAGTAGTGTACTTGGTATTTTTTGTGGGGTGGGGTGGGAGAGACTTGTGTGGCTGGGGGGCTGTGAATGAGGGGCACAGGTGGAGAGAGGCAGCAAAGCCTGAACATTTGCCCCTCGTGAGTCCCAGTAAAAAGTGTGGGCTTTCTTCTAAGTGGGATCCCCAGGAGACTTTTAACAGGAAAGAGACATAATTAAATTTATACTTTTAAAGGCTCCCTCTGGCTGCTGTACTTACAGAGGGCTGCGGGACAAGGACGGCCGCAGGGGCAGAGTGGGGAGGGTTGGAGGTGATGCTGGCCTGGGGGGGGTGGGGTGGGGTGGGTGGTTCTGATGAGGAATCAAGTTGGACATGGTCACAAACTCCTCCTGTCTGCCTCATGCACGGACCTTCTGTCTCCCGAGAGCCGCACCCTGGGGACTGGAGACAGGAACGTGCGCAGCGGGTTGCTGAGGATCAGGCAAGCTCTGGCTGTCCGTCTAGCCTGGGAGGTCTGTCTGTCTGTCTGTCTGTCTGTCTGCTTCTCTCCCGTTCACTTGCTCACTCGCTGAGAACTGCGCCTGCTATTACTCCCTAAAGACTTTACCTAATTCTGGCCCCGATCCCTCCTTATGATGTCATGTGCTGAGTGGAGTCTAGGTCACTCTGTTGCCTGCTGCGGTCAGGGCGGGGGTGGGGGTGGGGGGTGGGAGAGCCCAGAGTTCTGGCTCCCCTGGTGCTGCTGCCTGGCTGCAGACCCTCCCCATGCTGTGGGGGTGGCTAGCTTGCAGAGGGTGGGGAGGGAGGTCAGTTTTGCCTGTTCCGGGAGAGACACCTCCTGCTGTGGGGCTGGCTGGGGAGTGGTGGGGGCTGGGTGTGGGGGCTTATCTCCCCAGAGCCCAGGCCCCCAGCTCCAAGAGGTCACCAGGCCACCCTTCAGCTCTAACAGGCTACCTCACTGAGCCTCAGTTTCTGAACCCCGTTTCTTTCCCAAATGGGGACAAGGACACATACCTTTGTGGGGATCTGTGGTCTCAGTGGGTGCCCACAGGGGATGGGGTGACTGGTTGAGACTCTGCTCTGAGGACAGAGGCTCAGCATGTGTGGCAGGAGAGGGAGGGACCTTCAGTGTCTCCTCCAACTCACTTGGACCTCCGTCCTGTGGCCTCCTCTCTTCCCTTCTCCCTAGCATCCTCTACCTCTCTCCCAAACGTTGAGGAAACAGAAGCCCAGAGGGGGACATGGTGTGCTCAGGGCTATACAGCCCAGAGTAGTAATGCCAGGAATGGAGTCACACCCCACTTGAGCCCTGGGTCCCCAGCAGAACTGCTTCCTGACACAGCATAGCGTGTGGGCTGCCCTTGACCCTGAGGGAAGCTGAGGAAGGTCAGCTCAGAAGGCAGGACTTGGGGCTCCACCTCCATTTATTGTCACACCCCTGGCATGCTTGACGATCAATTCCCCCCTCCCCTTATCATTATTAGAAAATGGTTTTGTGCTGCAGTTATCAAGAAACGTGGGCCATGTCCCCGTGTACCTCCTGCCTGCCTTCTGCAGCACCCTTCCCGTCACTGGTGCAGGCATTGGTGACTAGTCGTATAGTTGGGGGCGTGAACCCATTGATGGTTGCTTCCTAAGAAAGGTCTGGCAACCCATTCCCTGCAACCCCCCTCCCCCGACCGGCGTAGTCAGCTCTGCACACGAGGGGCTGCTCGGAGATGGGCTCTGCTCCCCAGCAACCAGCTGCAGGCCCCTCAAATGTTGGACAAATGACCACATAAGATCCAGATTGGCCTTCCAGCTTCTCCCCTACACATGCAGCTTCCCTGCCTGAGAGTGGGCTCTGTGTGAGGCCGGAGGAGAGTGAGGACTGGGAGAGAGCCTGCTGCAGAGCGGCTGTGGAATTGGGTCCTGAGCTCCCAGGACCAGCCGACAGGGAACATGTGCAGGGTGTTTGAGTTCAGAGGACACAGGGAGGGTGCAGGGCTTGTCACCCCCGCTTCTTGGCATTGGCTAATTCTTCTGACTCAATGTTTATTGGGGGTGAGGGCAGGGAGGTGGAGAGAAGAATGCACCCCCCCTTGTTTCTAGAATTACTAAATTCTTGTTAGATCTTTAAATTTTATGTAAATTCTTTTTTTTCCCACGGAAAGGTGGGTATCATATTTTAATTAGCAGTGGTGTCAAAGGAGGGCTAGATTAATTATTGGAAATCTCCAGTTCCAGGTGGTTTTAATTTTTCACAGCAGGGCACGGAGGTATATATGTTTAAGTTTTTTATTAAAATCATGCCCAGTGTATTTTAAGGGCACCGAGGTACACATTTTGTGACTCCAAAGACTGTGCTCAGGAAGTCGAGGCTGGGATGTGTGTTATGGAGAAGCAAGCCCTCGGTCACAGGAATTCCAGTTTTGTGGGTGAGGGAAGGGCAGATGCTTAAAATGGGGGGTGAGACTGGGGGGGGCAGGAAGCAGAGGCACAGAAGGCATCAGTAGAGACTGAAGTGAGGAGCCCCAGGCCAGGGGCTCAAGACCAGAGGGGAGAGAGAGCTCAGAGAGGGTACATGTTTTACCCCAAATCACACAGCTCCCCAGTAGTGAACACATGGATTGGCAGAGGGACAGGAGGAACACAGCATGCCAAATGAGTGAGTGGTCACCCTTTGGTCCCTTGATGCCTTTGATTAGTCAGGGTTATGGGCATTCTCTGGACCAGCAGTTCTCAACCTGTGGGTCTTGACCCCTTTGGAGGCCGGACAACCTTTAAACAGGGGTTGCCTAATACAGCCTGCATATCAGATATTTACATTGTGATTCATAACAGTCTCAAGATTACAGTTATGATTTAGCAATGAGAAGCAATGGTTGGGGGATCACCATAACATGAGGAACGGTATTAAAGGGTCGAGGCATTAGGATGATTGAGAACCACTGCTCTAGACTATCCCACCCCTAGGACCAGGGGATGTTCACCTGGTTGGGACTTCTGGACTTCTGGGACTTATCCAGTCTTGGTGGGCTTGATGGAGGGAGGTAGAATATTCAGAGTGTCTTCTGGGGACACACACCTTTTCTCCTTGTGCCTTCTTCACTTCCAGTAGCCAGGGCAGAGGGCCAGGGAACACCTAAAGGCATCTAGGTGTTGGTCTGGGGGAAGAGGCCTCTGGTCTAACTCTGGAGGGCGTAACTTGACATCCCTAAGGTCAATGTGTGTGTGTGTGTGTGTGTGTGTGTGTGTGTATACACCTACACATGGGCAAGCATGTTTGCATACATCTTTGGTCCCAAGACTATAGTTTCCTGTTGGCCGCTGTGACCCGAGGTTATCTGTTTGCCCACTGCTTCTGTTGTGGGAAATGAAGTTCTTTGTATGGTTCTCTGACTGCCCTGCTTTGGGAATAGGGTTATTTATCTGCGTTGGGCAGTGAGGTTATTTCTCTGGCAGTGGATCCTGTGGTAAGGGGCTGGGGGAGGTGGGTGATGATGGTGAAGACTGGTACACCCATGTTTAGCCACCAGGGGCAGAACTTGTCTGACAGGCATGCCCCTGCCCCACATGAAGCCAAGAGGCTGGGGTGGGGACCACATGAGGGACCTCATCCATCTCCCTGCTTGTGGGGCAGGATGCTCTGATGGGGGCTGTGAGAGGCTGCTCCAGCCTGACTTGTGGGGGAGGGGACCATGAGTGACTGGTACCATTGTCCCTGGTAAAAAATGTGTCTTGTTTTTTTCCCCCTGCCTTTCGAAGCCCAGCTCCTAGTGGAGACAGACACTTTCGGTAGTCAAGTCCGGATCAAGGGCAAGGAGACAGAATTCTACCTGTGCATGAATCGGAAAGGCAAGCTCGTGGGGAAGGTGAGTGATGACCCCGAATTCCTGGGGAGTCTGGGGAGCTGGGACATGTGTCCAGGGCCCTGCTAGCCCAAGATGGAAGTGTGCACATATGCACGTGATCCCCGTATCATCTCTTCCTTTCACCCCCCTTTCTGCGCTGCGCTCCAACCTGCCAGGCCAGGCTTTTCACAGCTGCGGCATTGGGGTAACGGCAGGGTCTGATCTTTAAGCATGGAGGAGGAGCTTTGGCAGGGGGAGACCCTGGGGGTGTAGGCCTCCGTGCCTGTGGGCACCTAGTGTCTGGGAACCGGGACTGGCAGACCGAGGGCCGTGGCTGCAGATGGTTTTCACAATCGCCAGGGGTTTACGGCATCGCGCAGCAGCGGCGTCCGGAACCCGGCCTTCGTCAGCACGCCCGGCCTCACGGTTCTAACGTTTCAGGAAGATTTTATTACTTTGGAACGGGCGAGAGCGCAGCATGAAATGAATTAGGGCGGGCTGCGGGGGCAGACGTATGCGCTGGGGGCTTACTGGAGCCTCCGCCGGTGCTACGTCTACGTCTACATGCACGCTGCGCACCCCACCCCCCCCCCCCACACACACAACGTGTGTGTTGCCTTCACGCACCAGCTTCCCGTGGCTGGCTGTTCTCGTGGAGGGCACACAGGTGTTGGATGAGGCCGTCATCACCTGTGTACCCTCCTCTCCGCAGACACGCCCCTCACCTCCATCGCCAGCTTAATTGGGGCCGGTGGGCCGGAGAGGCTCTGCCTGAGCGGGTGGAATAGGGCAACATGATTCCAGGGAAGGGGAGCTTGTGCTTGAGGACAGGCCCCTGGCTGATTATTTGCCCGTGTGTTGGACTGCTAATCACAAGGTCAGCAGTTTGAGACCACCTGCCGCTCAGCAGGAGCAGATGAGGCTTTGGACCCCTGGTAAGGAGGTTCAGCTTCAGGAACCCCCTAGGGTCAGTTCTACCCTGTCCTACCGGGTCGACATGGGTCAGAATCAACTCGATGGTGTTTGTTTTTTTCGTTTTCTTTTGTTTGGATTGCACCTTGCTTGGGGGAGGGAGGTGGCTAGTCTGGTAAACAGGCAGCGTTTCTGATGTTTTTGAATGCCTCCCTTCCTACGGAGCTCCGGGCCGCCCCCC
>PVJH01031278.1:0-23887 GCA_004026705.1 Nesogale talazaci
ACCAGCAAAAATGGATCAGGCCCCACACAGAAATAAGTGAAACAAATCTTAACGAGGGGGACTTTAACGCCCTCCTCCCCAGCCAGTAACACCAGTACCAAGTGCCATCAAGCCCACCGCAGCCCTTGTGGGCCCGCCCCAGGTGTGCCAGGGCGGAACTGGGCTCCACTGGATTTGCAATGACTGGTTTGTCAGAAAGAGATCGTTGGGCCTTTCTTCCGAGGCCCCTCTGAGTGAACTGGGACCTCTAACCTCTTAGTTAGCGGCCAATACGTAACCGTGTGGACTACCCAAGGACTCCACTGACGATGAAATCCACAGGACCACAGAAGAACTCAACCACCTCATTAACCAACAACATATAGGGAACAGTCTGCCAACAACAGCACAAGACCCATTTTTCGCAGGTGTTCGTGACAACACTGACCAAAACAGACCATATCCTGGGCCAAGAAAGCAGCTTCAATGGATCTTAAGAGAACTGCGATCATATAAAACCTGAGTTCTGAACACAGTCGATCCAACTCGAAGCCAGCAGCAATAAGGCAGTCTCTACACACATCTAGAATTGATAGGTCTTTCCACAATATATAGCTCAAACATGAAGCTGCAAAGAATTTTTTTTTAAATACTACATAGAGCTGAATGAAAATGAAACGCACGGAGATGACCGGGATGCCGCTAAAACAGTGCTATGGGGAAATGACAGCACTGGACGGACACTTATGAAAGAGGACAGATGGCACATCAACCTACATTCCTCCTTCAAAACTCTAGAAAAAGAGCAAATCAACCCTAAATCAAGCATGTGGAAGTAAACAGATGCAAGGGCGTGGTTGGAGTCTGCAAGCCTGTTTGAAAGTGATTCCTCTGGCTGAGCCCCGGTGGCGTAGTGGTTGTGCGCGGGACTGCGGCCCACTGGGACGGAGGTTCGATTCCAGACAGAGGCTCCACAGGAGCAAAGGCTGGGCCTCCTACTCCCACCACCTGAGGGCAGTGATTCCCAAAAAGCAAACAAACATTAAAAAAAAAAAAAAAGTGATTCCTCATTAAGCTGCAGTGACAGCAGGAACTTAGGGAGACTGGGGCATTTGGAAGGGGTAGGAAGTTCGGGAAACTCCATTTCTAGACTGCGGGACAAAGAGGATAGGCCAGATGCTCTCCAGCCACCATCATTTGTCAGGTCGCATCCTGTGGGGCCCGAACGCCACTCCCTCCACCCCCTCCACCCCTACCCCCAAGCAGGGCAGGCCCACCTCCCCCTGCTCCTCCCTCTTCCTCTAGTTAGCTGTATATCTTCCTCAAGCACTCAGCCTCTGCGGTTCCCAGCCTCCTCTTCCCACCGAGAGATGACCTCAAGAAATCATGAAGGTCAAAGTGAGCGAATGGCGCTAAAAATCTGGACACTTGACCAGGCGTAGGGGTGGCAGGCCGGCAGGCCGAGTTGTTTGCTGAAGGTATACAAAACTGGACCTGCCTTTGGCGTACCGGTACTTACCTACCGTTAAAAGGAGAAATGGTAGCCCCCTGCCTCACCCAACTGGATCCTCTGATCAGCTGATTCTAGACAAGCAGAACAAGCTACGCTCATGGGTGGCATTTTCACAACCAAAACCCGGGGCCAGAGAGGACACCTAGTCCCGCATCTGGATCCACAGGCAACCTGCACGAGTTCAAATCCCACTTCCAGTGACTCTGAGCATCATTTCTTCTGGGTCTCTCTCCTCGCCTTGCAGCCTGTTCCAGTGCTTCCGTCTGACCCTCCCCTCTCTGCTTTGAGCTCCCCGGGGTGGTCCACAGCTGCTGGGCTTTCCAGCTTCCAGATGGGTTGGCCAATGGGAGGGACCAACAAAGGAACGGAGGAGACGGGGTCTGTGTCCCTCCCCTGTAAGCTGCACCCCCTGACCCAACGCTTAGCTCCTACTGACACGTCCAACTCCAAGGTGGCTACCAAGCCCTGCTGCAATGGACAGCGGCATCCTCAACCTTCGCTTCTGCCTTCCTGCCCATGCCTTAACGCACAGGGGTCCCTTTCTTCTTCTTCTTCTTCACCTTTTACAGTGAATGATGTGAGGCTGGCGTCGGTACACCGTCATCTTTGCATTCGCCCTGCTTAAGCAGCTGATCAAATTTCGAAATGGCCTGCCCTGCCCCCACTCCCTTTGGGGATGGGGCGGGGTCCTGCGACCCTCTTGTAGAACACGGACCCGTCCCGTGCGGGCACCTTCTAAACTCGGCCCCCCCCATCCTCAGAGGCTGGGCAGGCAGACCTCCATTCCGTCCCGCGCCCCGCCCCCCGCCCCCTTCTTCCTCTAGTTCATTGAGTACCTTCTTCCAGAACTCAAACCTCTGTGGCTCCAAACCTCCTCTTCCCACCCATACCAACGACCTTAGAAAACCGTTAGCGTCAAATTGAGCCACTGGGTCACCCAACGGTCCAGGGTTTCAAGTCTGTATCCCCGTGCCTTGTCACCTCTGGTAACCAACAAAGTACAGTCCCTGCCCCTCGGTGACCAACTAACTTCACTCCGCAAAGGGCAGGGCACGTCGCAAGCGCTCAGACGACGGGAGGGGCCCTAATTGCTAACGGTTTGGCGGCCTCGACGGCTTTCTTTCCGCGAAGGCTCGTGGAGGGAGGCCAGAGGAGCCCGCTGCGCCACCAGCCCCACCCCCACCCCCGAGGCGCACCTGCTCCTCCAGCCGCTCGATCTCCAGCTGGTTCTTCTCCTCCTCCTCGTCGTACTCCCACTCGTACTCCCCCGGGGAGCTCTCCGCGGAAGAGGCCATGGCGTACTCCTCGTCCCCATCGCTCTCACTCTCGCCTGCCTCCTGCGGCTCCCACGCCGGCCCCATGGACTTGTACGTGGCAGCAGCCACCGCCCGCGGGAGCACCTTCCGCCTCGTCCCTGGATCCTGCGCCTCGCCCGCCTCTCCCTCCGTCTCGGCCCCAATCGGGGGCCCAGCCTTGGATTCCACCTCCGGCTCCGCTGCGGAAGGTGCAGCCGCCGTCGCCATCTTGAACCTCCACTGCCTCGGGTCCTTCGTTCGGTGGCCGAAAACCGCCTAAAGTCGAGGCTGCCCGCGGCGCGCGCCTGTGCCCAACCTCTGTGTGCTCGCCACCAAAAGCAGATTGACCGCGTGCGAGGGGAAGGGGTTCGTATCCAAACACGCGTAGTTCGAATTAGTTCCATAAATTAGTAAAGGATCCCATCAGAGAGAGACTCACTAACAGGACACGTTCCGGCAAAGCGTTGGACAGGCGTTGGGTCTTTGCGCAGGAAGTGGAGACTCGAGAGGAAGTCGTGGCGGGAGCGTGGTAGCGGGCAACGATTTGACGCCATCTTGAGTGGGTCAAAGGGACTCGCCACAAATGTATTACTACGACTGCCCTGGCGCGTAGTTCCCGCTCCACAGCAACGCAGACAACGCCAAGTCCTTGGAAACGATCGATTGCAAATTCTTTTCCCAAAGACATTCCTCGCCGTATGGAATGACGGGCGCCTCAAACCCAAACCCCAATCGCTAGACGTCTGTGGACACAGACTGATAGTAATCCTAGATAGGACAGAGGAGAACTCTCCCATAGCATTTCGAGATTTCCATGGCTCAAATTGGGAGTAAAAAGACTGGCTTTCTACTCCTGTAGACAGTTACAGGCAGGGACACCCACAGGGGGTGGCTGTGAGTCAGCAGTGACAGGCTGGCAGTGACTTTGGTGTTTAATTGTGAGGATGCCGCGGCACCTGGTATAGGGTCGCTATGGGTCGGGACTGGCAATAAGAATCTTCATGGAAGCTGACTGCCAGGTCTTTCTCACGCTGACTCACCTTTGGTTCAAGACTGAGCGCTTTAATCACTGCACTACCCTGAGGCGTGCCGAATGAATGTTACTGCGCACACCAGAGCTTTCCCGTCCTGTAAAATAGTCAGCAAACAGTGTGGATGATTTACATTCCTAAGCACTTGTTTAGCAACTCCGCATTCCTGGTCATGGCCATAGGCATTTTGATAGTTCGAGGTTTGTCTCCTACAGAAATAAAAACCTAAGTGTGTACTTAGCAAGAGTAATCAGGACATGAACTGTAACCTCCTTTGTTTTCCCTTGGCTCTCCTGTAGTCCTTGCCGAATGGGTGTGTTGGACCCGGTTTCCGAGACAATCCCCCCGGGCCACACCGAATAAATCAAACGAGAAAGCTTTCGTTGGAAGCCAGGGCCCAGGAATGGGCCAGCCCTCAAGTCCCCCAGTCCAGAGCATAGCTCAATCCTCAGCTTATAAAGCATAAAATCACAACCAGGGGGAGGATGCACACTCACTCAGGGTGGGAAGGTTTGAGGGATCTTCTAAAGTTTGCAGGCTTCAGAGTCAAATGTTCTTAGCACTCGTTGATTTCAAAATGGGTCGCTGCTGCGACGGGGGCGGTCTGACGTCGTCAAGCATAAACAAAAATTACAGAAGCCAAATTCAGCTGGTTAGTTACGAGCTGCTAGGATGTTACAAGGTGAAATCGCTCGGCTTGAGTCAATTAATGAAAAAAAAAAAAAAAAAGACTGTTAGAGGTTTGCAGAGCTGTCCTTCACGGAGGACAGTGGTCCGTGACCTGCGGTCGCTGCAAACCCTCTGGGGGTCGAACGAGCCTTTCACAGGGGTCGCCTAAATCCACCGGAAGACACATATTTCTGATGGTCTTAGGAACTGACACCGCTCCTCCCTGGTCTCCAGATGGGTCCGCCCACATGCAGATACGCCCACATACGTGAAGACATGCTGCACCATGCTTGAAGACAAAATCTCATCGATGTCATTGGAAATAAATATTTCACAATATATAATTACACATCATTTTGTAATAAATCACTATGCTTTCATGCTGTTCAACTTGTAACTATGAGCACACATCCTGCCTATCAGATAGTGACATGATGGTAACAGTAGCAAAATTACACATATGACAATAACTTTATGGTTGGGGGCCCCCAACCATGAGGAACTGTATGAAAGGGTGGCGGCATGAGGAAGGTTGAGAACCACTGGTCGAAAACAAGTTTCGGGGGCTGAGCCCCGGTGGCGTAGTGGTTGTGCGCGGGACTGCAGCCCACTGGGATGGAGGTTCAATTCCAGCTCCCAGGAGCAAAGGCTGGGTCTCCTACTCCCACCACCAGAGGGCAGTGATGCCAAAAAAAAAAAAAAACAAACGAAAACGCTAAAAAAAAAAAAAAAAAAAGCTTCGTGCCATTTTAGGAGCCACGCCCCCCACGGAGGCGTGGCCAAGCAAGTCAAAAGTCGACCGGCGCCGGCGCCAAGACGCTATGACGTAAGAGGGAGGGCGCGAGGGCGCTGTCGCCGGAGCCAACAGGAGGCCTCCTGGCCCCGCCTCCAACCCGGCCCCGCCCCCAGCCAGGCCCCGCCCCCTCCCGCTTAGCTCTGGGAGACGCAGGCGCGACCCCGCAACATGGCGGCGGCTAGAGCCGGCCGTCTGCGCCGGGCGGCGTCGCTCCTGCTGTTCGGGAGCGACCGCCTGCCCGCCCGCGAGCTGTCGGCCCCAGCTCGGTTCTACCACAAGAAGGTAAGGGCGAGCCTGGGGTCCGCAGGGGCGGGCGGAGGGGCGGGGAGCCCCGCGGGGACCCGGCTGTCCGGCTAGGGACCGGGACCTGCGCACCTGCGGACCTGCGGCGGGCGGCGGCGTGCGGAGGGGCCGGCCCTGCCAGGAGCGGCTGCCGCCTCCCACGCCTCCATCTCGACGGGCTTTCTCTGGCGGCGCCGCTCGAGCGAGAGTCCCGGGCGCTGCGGGGGGGCTCGGGGACTCCCGGGGGTCCCGCTGCCGTGTGGTGCGTCACGGGCCCAAAGCGCGCCCCCCCCCCGCCCCCCGGGACTCGTCTGCGTTCGGGGGCCTGGTGGGAGATGCCAGGCGGGCTCCGCAGAGCCCGAGCTCGTCCAGCCAGGCCCCTGCCGGGCAAAGTGACCTTGGGTCACGCACCGCTTGTCAGCCGGAGGTCGTTGGGACGTTGTCAGCGTGGGGCCACCCCAGCGGTCACCGGTGGGGCTAGTGCCGTGGCTGGTGGGACCGAATGATCTCGAGCCCGATTTGGGGGTGGAGGGTGAGGTCCTTGCAGGGTCACTCACGCCTCCCTTGTGTGTGCTTGTGGGGAGGGATGGAAGGTGGGGGGGGGGGGCCGAGCATCATTTGCAGCCTTCTGGAAGCGGAAAGCCCCCTCCAGGCCAGCCGTGGGGGCAGAAAGAGCTGGCAGGTTTCTCCCTGGGCTTGCAGTTGAAGCCTCGGGTTCGCTTCGGAGAGGGGGAGGCGCCCGGAGGAGCCCAGCGTTCTTGACACCGATCTGTAGGTAAACAACCCTCCAGGCGATACGGGTCAGCCGTTAAGGAAGCCCTGCGGGGGCCGCGGGTCCAGAGCCGCACGACCTGCGGTTCAAGTTCACCAGCCTCTCCCCGGAGAACAAGCACGCCTTCAGCACCCGGCAAGAGACCCTGTCTTGGAAGCCCAGTGGCTTCTGCGCCGCGCTGGGGTCACTGCGGGCCAGGGACTGGCGGTAGAAGGTGCCGCGGGGGCGAGGGGTGGTGGGTCTGCCAGTTTGCATGGGAGATTTGCAGCATGCTGGCAGCAGGACCTATCCCCGGGGCTGCCCATGCCCAGAGGGAGATGTGGACGGGGCGCACGCTGGGTGGGCTTG
Organism: Nesogale talazaci; assembly: GCA_004026705.1. NCBI lineage: Eukaryota > Metazoa > Chordata > Mammalia > Afrosoricida > Tenrecidae > Nesogale > Nesogale talazaci. Next base: position 6,686 of record PVJH01031278.1, read on the forward strand.
GGCACTGCCGCCTGCCATCGCTGGGGGGCACAGTTGAGCCAAGGATCTTTCACCCCGGAAGAGGACCGGTTTGTTTTCACGTGGTGGTTGGCGTCCTTGGGTGCTGAGTGCGCCTGTGTACACAGCCCAGCCCAGTGACGTCATCATTGTGAAGTGTAAGGCCAGGGCCAGGGCTGCAGCCTCTGTGCCCAGCCGTCTTAGTTAGAGCAGCGGTTGCTGTCGTTTTGCTACAGTTATGAATGGGCGATCCCTGTGAAAGGGTCATTCGACGCCCCCACACACATACACAGGGGGCGTGACCCATCACTGAGCTAGTAGTGCCTTCTTTCTCTTGGCCCCCCCACCCCCTTCACCAAGCCTGGTGTCGTGTGTGCAGTAGGCACAAGCCATTCCATCCGTCCTTGTGTAAGAGTCGCGCTAAGGCTTCTGGGAAGGCTCGCCAGAGCACGGGGGGGCGGGGGGGGGGGGATCCTTTGCCGGCTCGTGAAAGTGGGTTTCATACGAAGACCTCGTAGCTGGACGTCCCCAGCATCTCAGAGATGTCGGAGAGGAGGAGACACACAGATGGCTTGGGGCTTCCCGTCGCCCCTGGCTGTGGGAAACAGGCCTGAGAGGGGAGTGTCTGCAGACGGATTCTCCAGTTCTCTTATGGAGGAAGCCCGGGAGGCCAGGGTTCTGGGTGGAGGGGACCTTCACACGTGTGAGTCACCGGATTACCCTCCCATACTCATGCTCCTTCAAGGTCTCCCTTACAAGCCCGTGGCTGAGTGCCATCTGACTGGCAGCTTTATCAATTGGAGGGGTCACATTCCAGTTGCTCTCCCTGCCCAGGGGACAGTGCTCCCCCTTACCTCACTGGTGTCGGGTTAGTCCTCCAAGGAGGTCAGGGACCCCTGACATTATGGTATTGCCACTTCGTTACCTGTTAAGGGGGCTTTCCAACCCCAAGACTAGATAAGCTGGTGACACTCTCTCTCCATGACCTGGTGACTGGTGCCAGGTAGGGGGCGAGCACCCCAAAACTTGCCTGCCTTTAATGCCTTCCATTCAGTTACACACCTGGCCGTGGTGGGGGAGGGAGGGTCCTCCCTCCTGGCTGATTCTTCCTGACCCTCTCCTTCCAGGTTGTCGACCACTACGAGAATCCCAGAAACGTGGGGTCCCTGGACAAGACCTCTAAAAACGTCGGAACTGGCTTGGTGGGCGCTCCGGCCTGTGGGGATGTCATGAAGCTGCAGGTACCCCTGGCGTCCTCGGGCCTGCGGGTTAAGAGCAGCCACCTCTCTGGCCCTGGTACAGCACCAGGCAGGCCTCGATGCTGGAAGCCAGAGAGGGAGGGCGAGAGGGCAGGAGGGCGGCGGGAACCAGAACAGGGAGCACCCTGAAGACAGCCTGCCTGGCGAAGCGGGCCTATTGAGGAAGCCTTCACAAACCCACAGTCTCCCTGGTTCTCCCAGCGGGGTGGGAGGGGGCAGTGAAACGGGCAAAGGCCCAGCCCCCTGCTGCTCTGCTCAGCCAGCCTGTCTGAGGGAGCAAGCTGGCCAACCAAAGACAAACCGCACATGCCAGTGCTGCACAGACAGGAAGTCCCGTGCCCTGCCTGGAGGCAGCTTACCCAGCGGCGCACCCCCTCTTCCTTATCTCCTCGTGCACAGCTGGCCAGAGGCTTCCGGGCTTATCTCGAGGAACAGAGACCGGGCAGGAAGGGCCCGTCGGGTGCAGCGTGTGCCCCCGAAAAACACGTGACGCCTCTGCAGCATTGGGCACCCCGGTTCCAAGAGGCCCCAAGTTCACATGCTCAGAAGGGAAGGGTGGGAAGCAGGCCCTCAGCTCTCCGGGGGCCACGGGACCTGTCCACCATCTCCCCCATCTTCCCGGGGTCAGGAGGAGGCCACAGCCTGCCCTGTCTCTCTCAGATCCAGGTGGACGAGAAGGGGAAGATCGTGGACGCCAGGTTTAAGACGTTCGGCTGCGGGTCCGCAATCGCCTCCAGCTCCCTGGCCACCGAGTGGGTGAAGGGGAAAACGGTGAGGTCTCCCGGCCGGAGACGGGCCGGGACTCTGAAAAGGTTCCCTCTAACTCCACCCCATCCCACCCCCACTTGCCTAACCCAGATCCGCTTCCCCTCTTCCCCCACAGTTTCTCTAACTCAGATCCACCTCCACTGCCTTTAGAGGAACATCCTTGTCTCCTGGAGCTCGTTCTTCTGGGCACTGCGTGGGGGGAGTCACCCCTCTGCCCCCCCTCTCTGCTGCCTCCGCCCTTGTTCAATTTCCTCTGCTTCTCAAAGGATTAGAGCCGGGCCCTTGCTGATCGGTCCTCCACCTAAAGCAGCCAGGCCTTCCCTAAGGGGTCCCAGCCCCAGGCAGAGAGGTTAGGTGGGGGAGGAGACATGTTCAACCTGGGTCAGCCCTGGTGACTTCCCTTCAGTGAAGAGGAAAATAACGCCCTGCTGCTACACTGGACTCGCTGGAACAGAAGGTCCAACCCGATGGTCAGAGAAAGGGGTTGGGGAGAGCGTGTCTCCTGCCATGTTCCAGGAAGAACTCCAGGGGCCTCAGAAAACTCATCCAAAGAGAAGCCTGTGTTTTTCTACCGTAAGATGGAAAAAATAAGGACACAGCCAGGCACCAGCTACTCTGAGCACGGCGCTGGGAAGGCCTGGACCGTCTTGTCTGCTGTCTTCTCTGCCAAAGCCCTTGACACCCTCCCCCGTCTAGTCGCTGATGGAGAAGACCCCCAGAGTCCAGGGAAAGCCTAACTGTAACAACCCAGACCGATCCCTCGGGGGTGGGCGGGCGGGCACACACACAGCTCAGAGAAAGCCCCCCACCCCCCGCAGCCGGCCTGCCTCCGCTCACCCTCCTCCTCTGCCTGCAGGTTGAAGAAGCCTTGACCATCAAGAACACCGACATCGCCAAGGAGCTGTGTCTGCCGCCCGTGAAGCTGCACTGCTCCAGTAGGCCTCTGCCCCCTGGCCTGGGGGGGACCTTTGGGTCATGAGTTCTGTCTCTGTGGCCCAGAGGAGGGAGGAAGACCCAGCCCGGGGGTTGTCTGCTGAGGCATATCCCCACACCATCTCTGTCCTGCCCTCCCCCAGTGCTGGCCGAGGACGCCATCAAGGCCGCCCTGGCCGACTACAAGCTGAAGCAAGAGCCCCAGCAAGGCCAGGCGGAGAAGAAGTGAGCCCGGCCCAGCCGCCCCACCCATCGCACTGCCTTCAAGGGGCCTGCTGCCTGGCCACGGGGGCGCAGGCCCAGGGAACTGCACCTTTCGTATCCCCCATCCCCGGCTCCTTCCCGCCCCTCCATCGCCTCCCCTGAGCTCAGCGTGTGATTGGCGTGGAGCAATGCCGCAGTGTGCGCACAAGGTCCACTCGGACCAAGCTGTGTCTGGAAGGTGGCCAGGGGCATGCCGTGAGTGTGACGATTTGATGGCTTCATGGAACTGATGTGTGTGCGGAAGACAGAGCTGCTGCTTCCTGCTGCGTCAATAAAAGCCGGCACATTGACGTTTTCCCTGCTCAGCCTCTTCATTGCCACCCTCCACGCTACCAAGTGCTGGGCCCCGGCGGCACCCCACACTCTGGGCCCAGTTAGGAGGGAGGTGGCCGCAGCCTGGTGTGGGCAGCGCTTCATGAACGAGGCTGGCAACTCCCAAGTATTTAGGGGTGCTTTTTCTCCTCCTGCAGTTTTCCTGGTTAGTGAACTCCTGGGGGAAATGGAGGTGACGTGGGCAGGAGCCCCGGTAGCGTAGGGGCCGAAAGGTTGGCAGCTCAGAGCCACTGGCCATTCTGTGACAAAGGACAAGGTCTCCTACCCCTGGAAAGAGTTACAATCGCAGAAACCCCAGGCCCGCTGCTACCCTGTCCTGTGGGTAGCACTGCTGGGGGTCCGAATCTGCTGGGCCGTCAGTGGGCCATTCCCCAAAGCAGTGGACCAAATGGACAGAGACAAGACAAATCCGGGGCCCAAGAGTGTCCCCGACAGCACTGCCTTTGGAGACCTTCCCCGGGTGGCTGTGCAAGGTGTTCACAGCTGTGACCCGCACAAACAAGTGGCCGCTCCGAGCTGTCTCAGCACTTTCACGATGGACACTGCCGGCTCAGGTGAGGCACAAACCCCCTGGGGGTGTGTAGTCTGGATCGGGGTGGACATTTGCGGAGCAAATTGGTTCTCCAGTGGACAGCATCACACTTTGTCATTGGCGGCCATCCCTGCAGCTGTCACAGCCCCCTCCCACTCTGTCCCTGCACTCCAGCTCCCACCCTCCTCTACCTCCAGGACCCGCCTCCTGGACCAGGGCTGAAGTATGGCCCAGCCACGGCTGGGACTTGAGTCCATGTTTACAGGGCTTCTACAGGCCACACTCAGGTTCCACCCACCTGAAGCTGGTTCTTTGGTTTGGGTTGTTATTTTAACAATTTTGTTGACATCGTTCACACCCCACAAGTCAAGAGTTTAAACATTTATTAAAAGACTTGTCCTGTCATCACCACAATCCATTTTTAGAATTCTCTCCCGTCATTATTATTCACTCCCCATTTTCTGTGGGATGCAAAAGGTTTCCCCCAGGTTGTCACCCTCCCCCCTCCCCCCAAAGTGGATGTCAAACGTAGGATGCTGCTTTACCCATGGGACTGTACACTTGGAGGTCAGTGCAAGCTGCCTAGAGGTCATTCTCCCTGAGGGTGTTCAGCCGTCCAAAGCAGCCTGACTATACAGTCTGTCCCACTCTGTGGGTAGGGCCCACTCCCTACTGATAAGGATAGTGTTAGTCTCCCTGAAGGAGACTCCAGAGACCAGGTCAAGCCTTGAGGATGACCAAGGTTAGACCGTCATCTTGAGTGCAGGGTCCCTCCAACTTGATACACCTGTACCTTTGGTGCCGTCCTTCTGATTGCATGCACACCCCTGCCTCACCCCCTTCCCGTCGCCGTCGGTATGTCTAGGGTCCAGCCCCTTCCTGTGACTTGTGTGGTTACCTGGAATTGGGGCTTGCACACCCCTAAGGCCTTGGTCAGAGATACAGAGGCGCTCTCCCTCCTCCTCCTCCTCCTCCCACTCTCTGTGTGGACCTGGCTGCTGAGGTCATGGCCTTCCCAGAGGGGAGCGTGGTACATAAAGTGTGTCTCCTTCATTTTATCCTCTAAAACTTGACTATGATCGTTGTATATTGTAACAGTCCAGTTGCTATGGACCCGTGATACTGCCAACGGCTGGTTACTCTGACGATTTCCCCCAATCTCTCCTGCCATCCCACCAAGAAAGAACTCTGTTACGATCTCTAGACTTACAGATCCCCACAGCCCCCTCCCACTCTGTCCCTGCACTCCAGCTCCCATCCTCCTCTCCCTCCAGGACCCGCCTTCTGAGCTGTTCATGTGAAGAACAACATACCCCACCCCCAAGGGGGGAGGGATCACCAAGTAAGAACAATATAGAAAAACCTCAATCCAAGGGAAAAAAAATTGTGATAATTACATAATTTGGTGTCACTGATAATATCAGAGTGTTGGGATGGAGTTGAGTCTGCCAATCAGGTCACAGCTTGATGGCCTCATTTGGGGGCCCAACAGAGAGAAATAGATAACACACTGAAGCCGTTCTCTGCTTCATCTTGATGACACGCTCACGGTGCTACGCTGATGGAGCCAGAGGCCTGGAGCTCGAGGAGCTCCTAGAGACCCAGGCCAGCGCTGAGAGGCTTCCACCACCACTGGATCCACAAGACTTTCCACCCACTGGCCTGCGATCAGCACTCTGTCACTGCATGTGCTGCGTGAGTCTGAAGACGAATGTACAGACTGGTGTCAGACACAAGGGCTAACATCAGGCATAGGGACTTGACCTACCTAGTGGTCAGAGGGGAGTCTGGCAGCTTTAATCCACGTGGGGGACCCTGCAAATGGGGTTTGGGTCTTCACTGCCATCCACAGCCTTTTGCAAACCAGGTGCAGAGAATTTAACTCGTCATACCGTTCCCTCCTCCAGTCTTGGGTCTTACAATTCGCAACCCTTGGATCACCCAAGCCGCCTCATCTTTCTCCCATGAACAGCTGGTGGACTCAAGCTGACAGCCTTTGGGGAAGAGCCCCCTGCTTTCCCACAGAGCCCTCAGGGCTCCTCCCTCTCTGTCGAGGACCTCCCCACGGTGAGCACCTTGGAGAGCAGGCGGCCGAGGGAGCTGGGCACCACCTTGTGCTTCTGGTCTCCGAGCCTTCATCTCTCCCACTCACATCTGCCCCCACTCTTGGTGACAGACCCACAGCCCTGCCTGCACCCTCCAACTCCCACAATGAATGCCCACATTACTGAGCTGGTGAAATACCCATGAACAGTCTCAAATCTTGCTCAGCTCATTTCAAAGACAAGGTGCTTTCTCCCCCGATGGCGGTTTTTAAGTCCTAAGACCATTGCCTCCTCCAGTCTTGGATTTTACCATTTATAGACCTTGGATCACACTGGTGGGCTGCCTCCCCACTGAAGTATAATCCTATTGTAAGAAAAAATGAAAAACAGGAAGGAAGCCACTCTGGACTTCAAAGGCTGTTCCCTGCCCCGCCTGCGGAGAAGACCACAAAGCAGTGCCTTGAAGAGACTAGAATGGGAGGCGCTGGGTGGGGCCTTGCAGTCTAGCCCCAGCTGCTCTTTCCCGTCCTCAGTGCCCAGGCCAACACTGCCATTCCCCACCACTCTTCTTTGTGATTTCTCAAACAAGACGTTTTTGTCTCACGTCTGCCCAGAGCCGAAATAGACTCCTGCACATCCGAAACAACCTCATCAAAATGGCCAGAATAGCCGGAGCCTCAAAGCACAGTCATGCGGTTAGAAGAATCAGGAATGATTGAAAAGCGGCTTTGTTTTAAGTTTTACATGAAAGGCCCCACGATTCCCGAGGCCTCCGTTCAAACCCGCCCACCCTTCTGCAGGAGGACGGCAAGGTCTTGGGCTCCAGCAAGGATCTGCGGTCTCAGAAGCCCTATGGAGGGGGACCACACTTTCAGAAGAGACCCAGGGGGCAGCGGGTGGGCTGGAGTCCCCAACAAATGCCACACGAGGGCGCCACGCAGCCTCCGGGTGGCTTCGTGGCTTCTGTGGGCGCCAGTGGGTGTCAGAAATGACTGGAGGACAGTGAGTGCAGAGTGGGTCTCTGCACACTGTTCAGCTGGCTGTCCCTTCCGAAACCTTTGGGCACGTTGCCGAGCATGACCAGGGACCTCGAACTCACTCAGGGGGACTCGGATCAGCACCGCTCACCGTGGCAGACACTGGGGCGCTCACCACCATGAATCTGACTTGGGGGGATGGGGGGTACTGTGTCCACAAGAACTCCCCTGCATATGTGAGGACATCTGTGCAGGTTATTGGATGAAATCTCCGCGTGCTGTCCCCTCGTTCTCACTGCCATCCACTCAGATCTGCCTCCCAGAGGCAAAATGCCCAGACTGTAACTCCTTACAGGAGTGGGAGGCCTCCTCTTTCTCCCATGAGGAAGCTGGTGGTTTTGAACTGCTGACCTTCTGGTGAGCGGCCCAATCCACTAGGGTTCCCCTAGTCCCATCCTAAAAGATATTAGGCTCTCTCTCCCTTACTGCTCCAGGGCCCAGCCAAGTCTTGGTCTAAGTCCAGCCCTCATCCCCCACCCCCATCTCCCATCCCCAGCATCTCATAGATCGCCCTCCTGCAGCCTCGCTGCTCTGGTCCATGTGGCTGCCCCAGGGGGCATCCTGGGCCTGCCACTTACCAGCTCCCCACTGCCCGCAGCGTTCAGGACAAGCTTCCCACAAACAGCAAGTCCCTTGCTTGGCCTCCAGGCCTTTGACCCACTGGGAATGGTCTCACCTCCCTTCTGACCTGAAGCTCCACTTGGCTGGAGGCCTGGGGCAAGCATCACCTCTTCTGGGAAGCCTTCCCAGATTGGCCCAGGCTGAGTTTGAGCCCTCCTCTCCCACGGTTCTCTGTACCTTCTGCATTATGGGAATGGGATCCTCCCTTGTCTTTCTGCCCTGCTACATTATTATACTCCAGACCAATGTCTTTCAAGCTGATGTGGGTCCCAGACACGCCGTGTTCAAAAAAATCGTTTTTTTGTTTGTTTGTTTTTTTAGGCATCACTGCCCTCTGGTGGTGGAAGTAGGAGGCCCAGCCTTTGCTCCTGTGGAGCTGGAATTGAACCTCCATCCCAGTGGGCCGCAGTCCCGCGCACAACCATTACGTCACTGGGGCTCAGCCCTCAAAAGATCGTTCTTTTTGAGAATGATGATGGCAGCAAATGTACAAATGTGCTTGACGGCAATAGATGGATGGATTGTAAGAAGAGTTTTATGAGCCCCCAATAAAATCATCGTTATTTTTTCATTGAGAAGGACTGCAAAAGAACAGAGTGAATGATGCCCCAAAACAAAACAAAACAAAAAAAAGAACAGAGTGAAATGTGCTCCCCTGACACTCCCTAGAGGCTTCATGCGCAGCTCTGGTGGGGCCTTTCAGAGGTGGGAGAGGCACCTGCTGGCAAGAAGACGAACTTAAGTCAGCCCTCCCACCTTTTTTTTTTTTCCTTTTCATGAAAATGCTAGACACCTCGCACAGTCTGCCCCTTCTTGTTTTTCTCAGGCTCCATTTCCGCAGGCCACTCCCTGTCCATTCACAGGGGCCCTGGCTTGTCCTTCTCCACAGCAGCACAGCCCCCCATGGACGCTGGTTCACTCACGGGTTGAACTAGCGGATGGTGATAGAGATGGTCTGCAGGACAGGGGCGGAACTAGGGGCCCCAAGCTCTGATAGGGTTTTAGGCACTTCGGAAAAGCTCCCTGAACAACAAAGATGGACGAATGAAGAGCCATCCGAGGAAAGCCAATCTCCGATATATACATCACGGGTTCCACAGGCACAGTTATTTAGTATGGTAAAGTTACAGAGGGCACGAGAAAGAGAGAGAAATAATAAGAGTCAGACACACTTTATGGTAGCAGGTTCACCGCGGCCCGTCAGGGGGTCCACGTGAGGGAAAGCGAGTGGGGGAAGGGATTACATGAGGGAGCAGGGGCCGAGAGCGAGCGCCCGGTGCAGACGGGGCTAAAGAGCAGGGCCAGGGGCTGAGCCCCGGTGGCGTAGTGGTTGTGCGCGGGACTGCGGCCCACTGGGACGGAGGTTCAATTCCAGCAGTGGGGCTGGGCCTCCTACTCCCACCACCAGAGAGCAGTGATGCCCAAAAAAAAAAAAAAAAAAAAAGCAGAGCCAGTGGGGGCCTCTTTCCTGTGCCCAAGCCTTATATACCCTTTGGTGCCATGCAAGGCCCCCTAATTGCAGGTAAGGACATACATCACAGGAAAGGGCTGTGCCATCACAAGAAGGGCGTAACCCCACGGGGAGGGACTAGGGGTATACGCAGGACAAGAAGGGCGGACCCTAGACTCAACATGGCATCCTACCGCTCATCATCCTTTGGACTTGACCTCTCGGTCTCCTAGTGGAAAGTTCTTATCAGAAGGGAGTGGACAGACTTGAGGGTGGGACAGGCTAGACTCTGGATAGGGAAGCTGAGCTCTTGACCTACTTTGGTTGACCTCCAGTGCAAAGTCATGTGCCATGTGTAGCAAGCAACTTAAGTTTGGCATATATTCAGGGGAGATGATCTGGGAGAAATCTTTCTGCTCCCCACAGAGAACAAGCAGGTGAATGGGAGGGGTGGGTGGGTGAGTGAATGGCGGGATGGGTGGATAGATGGAGGATTGAGTGGATGAGAGCATGGATGGCTGGATGGGCAGGCCAATGACTGGGTGGATGGACACCTACACGGGTGGACAGATGGATAAATGAGTGAGTGGATGGATGGGTAGGTAAATGGATGGATAGGCAGATGGATGGAAGGTGAGTGAATGGGTAGGTGGATGGGTGGACAGACAGGTGAAAGGATGGAAGGATGCAATGACAGATGGACAGGGCTGAATGAAGGGGCATGGCCAGGTAGATGGACAGGTGAATGAGTGGATGGATGGATGGATGATTGTGGGTGAGTGAATAGATGGTGGATAGACATATGGACAAATGGCTGACAAATGACAGATAGGCAGGTGAATCGGTAGATGGATGGACAGATGAACAGACAGGTATATGATGGAAAGATGGGTAGCTGAATGGATAGATGGACACACAAGTGAAAGGGTAACTGAATGGGTGTATGGGTGGATGGATGGATATGTCAGTAGGTGGATGAGTATGTGGTTTGTTAGCTGGATGACTGGGTGGGTGGGTGGGTGGATGGGTGGGTGGATAGATGAATATGTGAGTAGATATGGATGAGTGTGGGGGTAGGTGAATGAGAGTGTGCGTTGGTGGATGGATGGACGGACGGATGGATGATAGGTGAGTAAATGGACAAATGTGGGGATAAATGGATAATTGAGTGGGTGGGTGGATGAATGGGTGGGTGGGTAGATGGGCTCACAGATGGCAGGATAGATGGTGGACAGGGGGTGGCTGGGTGGCCAGATGGCAGTTCTGCCCACAGTGACATCCAGGCATTCATAGGGTTTCCTGTGAGGGGGCAAAGGAGCCTCGTGGAGCTTCTCACGCTGTCATTTGCCCCGCAGCCCCAAAAACTTGCTCATTTCCCACAAGAGTCACGTCCCTGGGGACTGTCCCTTTGGACAGGGTACTTGTCCACCCCGACCCCAAAGACACAAGCTGGCCTGCCCGGCTCACCTGGCAATGCTGGCTCAGGCAGCTGCCAGGAGCGGCGTCTCCTCCCGACTGTCTGTGGACATGGCCTCTCCCGGCCGGGCTGGCAGAGGGCGTGGAGGGCTTGGAGGGAGCCCTGGCCAGGAGCTGGGCTCGGTGGAGGCTGTGAGTGAGCAAGCCTGGCCTCTCACCGGCCTCCTCACATGGAAAGCCAGCAAGGGCTCTTGGGAAGGCTCAGGGAGAGAGTCGGGGTGAGGAGCCCACACATCACTGCCACAGGCCCTTACCAGGCAGGAGGGGGCGGGAGAGAGTGTGCCCCCACTTCAGCGCCACAGAGCGACTTCCTCTTTGCCCACTGCTCCCCTGCAGTCAGCCTTCTGCCTCACACTGGCTCCCACCCCACTGACTCATGCCCACCCAGCGCCTCTGCTCCTGCTGCCCTGCCCCCCACCCCACCCGGAAGCGCCCATGCCCAGTGCTTCACCAGCCGAGCTTTGCCTTCAAGTCTCCCACCTCCCACGTCTCTTCCCGCTCATGCAGTCCAACCCCCCAAATCCCAGGGCCCCCAGCCATGTGGGACACGGGGGTCCCATGGGGTCCTCAAGGGCCCAGTCAGGGGGGCAGACCACCAGGCCTTTCTTCCTCGGCACTTCTGAGTGGACCCAAACCTACCACCTTTCGGCTAGGAGTCAAGGGCACTCAGGGTTAGCAACGCCTCGGCTCGGACAGGGCCACATCTATCATGACTGTGATGGACAGTTCCACGCACAGTCATTGTGGCTTGCTCTAGGCTGGGAAGGTGGGTGTTGGGGAGGCCACCCTGAGAACTGGGGTGCCCAGGGCGTTGTGCCAGCCAAGAGGCTCCCTCAGTGTCCCCGTGACCCCTCTCTGCAGGGAGGACAGGGACAAGACCGGATGGAGTCAGGAGTCTTTCTCTCTCTCTCTCTCTCTCTCTCTCTCTCTCTTTCTTTCTCTGCCTGTCCATCTACAGAGCGGAGAAAGGGACCCACGGAATCCAGATCCCCGTGGAGCTCCAGCACAAAGATTCCACCCATCAGCAGCGCCCGACCCTTGCAGCCAAGAACGAGCCCCACTCCAGGACGTGATTCATCGTCTCCGAGTCGGCCCAGCAACCCGCCGTTCTCACCCCATCCGGATCATCTCGCCTCCCCGCCCCCCCAAAAAAAATTCCTGCCCTGCCACATGCCCTTCCCCCAGTGCCCAGGAGAGAAGCACGAGGCCTGAGGGCCGTCTGCCACCAGCATTCTCAACCAACCTCAGAATGTCTCCAGCTCTGTCTGGAACAACTTTGGGGGGGGGGGGGGGACGGTTAGTACAGGAAACAGCGGCATAAACCCGGAGGCCGAAAGCGATGAGCCAGCTCCCGGGGCGCACGCCTGTTCCCAGGCCTTCGCAGTGTCTGCATTTAAGGGAAGGAACAGGCGGTGGGGGAAGGGAAAGCTCAGTGCTTGGCAGAAGGGGGGACAGCCCTGAAGGCAAACCATCCGGCAGCCCCCCAAGATTAGACCTAGCGCTGCTGTGGGTCCAGCAACCCGCTCCTGGGTCTACACTCCAAACCGAGAGAGCAGGGACTTGGTCCTTACTAAGGACCTTAGATGCCAGTATACCAGACCCACAGTAGCCAACAGTGGCAGGACTCAGAAGCGCCCGGATGATGAACGGACCCCAGTAAGACTCTGTCCAGACAGTCAGGTATCGCTCTTCCCTGTGGCCAGACAGGAGGGAGGGAGGCTGACGCCTCATGCGAGAGCCTCCGGGCCATCCCAATGCAAAAAGCACACAGGCCATGGGCTAGGAATGCTCTAGAACAAGCCATGGCGCATCTGGAGGCCAAAGTTTGTCAGTCAGTGGTCAGTCACCATAAGCCAGGGAACGGAGAGGAAAAACCAGACAAAACCGAGGCCATGTGGAGAATCAGCGGGGCCCGACGTGGTGACCTTGTGGCAGAAACTGGATGGGATCCAGCCATGAGGCGCAGCATGCTGGCTTCAGCTTAGACACAAGACAGGACTTCCCCACGGCAGGGGAGTGAGTTCCTGTGTGCTAGAGAGGCGACCCAGAGCTCCTGCAGGGCTTTTGTTGTTGTTGTTGTTGTTAAAAATCATTTTATTGGGGGCTCATACAACTCCTCTCACGATCAATACATACATCAATTGTATGCAGGCCACATTTGCACACTTGTTGTCATCATCAATCTCGAAACATCCTCCTTCTACTGAGGCCCCCCCATATCAGCACCCCATATTACCCCTCTCTCTCCACACCCCTCCCCCATGAAGCCTTAATAATTTAAAAATTATCATTATTTTGTCATAACGTACACTGTCCAATGTGCCCCTTCACCCACTTCCCTGTTGTCCACACCCCAGGGAGGAATTATATGTAGATCCTTGTAATCAGCTCCCCCTTTCTGCTCCCCCTTTCCTCCACCCTCCTTGTATCACCACTCTCACCACTGGTCCTGAAGGGATCATCTGTCCTGGATTCCCCATGTTTCCAGTTCCTATCTGTATCAGGGTACATCCCCTGGTCTAATCGGATTTGTAAGGTAGAATTGGGATCATGAGAGTGGATGGGAGGAAGCATTTAAGAACTAGAGGAAAGTGGCATATTTCATTGTTGCTACACTGTACCTTGACTGGCTCATCTCCTCCCTGCAAGGGGATGTCGCTTCACCAACTGATGGGCTTTGGGTCTCCTATCTGTACTCCCCCTCATTTATAATGATATAATTTTTAGTTCTTTGATACCTGATCCCTTCAACAGGGTCACACAGGCTGTTGTGCTTCTTCCATATGGGCTTTGTTGCTTCTGGGCTAGATGGCTGCTTGTTTACTTTCAAGCCTTTAAGACCCCAGACACTACATCTTTTGATAGCCAGGCACCATCAGCTTTCTTCACCACCTTTGCGTATCCCCACTTTTGTTGTCAGCCACCATATCAGGAAGGTGGGCATGCAATGTTATGATTTTTAGCCTTTTGAAGCCTGATAACTGATCCCTTTGACACCTCGTGGTCACACAAGCTAGTGTACTTCTTCCATGTGGGCTTTGTTGCTTCTGAGCTATGCACAAGGGTCTTTAAAGATTGGGACCTTTGGTAGTGCAGGCGTGGAGGGGGGTCAGACAGCAGCAGCCTGGCGTGCTGCAGGGGAGAGCTGGGCTTGGGCTTTTCTTGGCTACCGTCTGGGTGGCAGCAGATGGCCAGGCCAGTCTCTCCTGGTGCCAACCTCCAGGGCAGCAGTCCAGGGCAAACCATTGGTGCCCACCAGGGACCTTCTGGGGCAGGAATGAAGCAGGACAAAGAAACCAGATCCTCCCAAGGCCTGGGGACTGGGTCCCAGGAACAGAGGTGACCTGCAGTCCCTTTCCCCACGCACGGACTGCGGCACCACTCCTGGGGGTGTAGCTCCCTGAAGTCTAGAACAAGCCACCTTCTCTTTGTCGCAGGAGCAACCGAGGCCCAGAGAGGGCAAGTGACCTCCCTCCAGCGCTCAGCCTGGAAAAAAAGCAGAGCCTCTATGTCCACTCTGGTGCTACTGGCCCAGGGCCAGTCCCCTCCAGGGCTCCCAAGGCAGCAGACCTAGCCAACCTCATGCCTCCTGGGCAGGCTCTTTCTGTTCCTTCGGGACCCTCCTGAAATTGGGGTGAGCAGCTCCCTGTGGGTCAGCATGTAGGGGGGGAGAGTTGTCCTTCCCCAGAGCACCTCAGGCCCCCAGCAACTCTGTGTGTATCCAGCTACTCCTTCTAGGGAACAAGACTCAGAGCCCCCCACTCACAAGGATGGAGACCCCCCCCCCCAACCACCAGGACAGAGATCCCCCCCCAACCTCCAGGAAATGAAGCCCGGTGACCGCGGGGGCCCAGAGAACCGGACCACTAGAGTTCCCCAGTGTTGGCGCTCCCACTTCCCATCACAAGGCCTTTTTTTCTTCATGCCCCGTCTGACTCTTGCAGGCCTCCTGGGCACAGGCCGGGTACCAAAGTTGGGCCTCTGCCCACCTGGAAGGGCTCTATCTGCAACCCGGGGGCCCCACTGCCCAGTCACTAATGTCCCCCCAACAGCCCTAAGGATCAGAAGTATATGCCACTACCGCTCCCCACAAGCCATGTGACCTTTTGTGTCTCTGTCTTGTCCAGTGGGGGTGTTCTGGGCCTCTGTGTGCTCTGTGAGCCCAGGCTGTACAGAGTGCCCTGCTGGGGGATGCACATAGTCAAGTACACCTGAAGGATGAAAACGAGGCTTATGGTGGTTTGTGGGCTCTGTGACAGGCCTGAAGCTGGAGTTTGGGGGACTCAGGGGGTGCCCCAGAAACTTGTATCCCACCACCTCTCCCAGGGAGAGTCCAGGATTATTACGACCCTTCATCTCGCTGCCTATTTGAGAGCCCATCCTCTCCAGGCAGTTCTGCCCTCCCTGGTCTGCATGTATTGAGCACCTGCTGGTTTCCCAGCTCGGACAGGACAGGAGGGGACACTGGAAGGGGCCTTTCTCTCCACAGAGTCTGTGTCAAGTGCCTGTGCGGCATCGTCTCACCCGTGCCGCTGACTCGTCTCATTGGAGCCCAGAGATCAGAACTCCCGTCTCTTGGGACTCAGATGCCCGGTGGCTGCCCCTCACTGCATGCTCAGCATCTCCCCCCAAGCCTGTTCATAGCTGGGACACAAGGGCTGAGGCAGGGGAGGACAGGGCTTTCTGGCAACTCATCCAACGGGGTGTCCGCCTTCCCTCCAGCCCCCCCAGAAATAACCCTTCCATCTGTTCTCAAGGACCCTTGACCACCCGGCTTCCCGGCCCGTCTCTAGCCTCACTCACTCCAGACGAGATCTGAGCCCTGGCTGAGGTCACGGCACCCCCCAGGGAGCCAGGGAGCAGCTGCAAGGAGACCCCTGGTCTCTATCAGATGCCAAACCCCTGCAGACAGAGGGGCGCCGGGCCGGAGGGGGGGGCGCTTGTCCCCTCCCAAATGGCATACGGGACAGCCTCTCTTCTCTGCCATGACTGTCACCCCCATCTTGGACAGCCAGGGACTCTTCCGGCAACCGGGCCTCGTTTCTCATAATGATCCTGTGGAAAGGCTAGCGCTGCCCTGGTGGTTTCCAAGACGCATAGGAGGGTGACTCCACTTTCTTTCCAGACGCCAAACCCGCCCTGCCACCGCGGCGGCTCAGAATCCTCTGGATGGCAGGGAGCTTGACTCCTTTAGGGCTGGGCACTCGTTTTACCCACATTTCCAGGGAGCTCTGTCCTGCCCTCAAGAAAAGATGCCAGGGCTCTAACTGAAAGCAGTTAAAAAGGACTGACCCTTTGATGCCAACATTGTAAGGTCACCCAGGGAAGGGGGAGGGGGAATGCTTCATAGGGAGTTCCCTGTTTTCCCTTTTTGTTTATGGAGAACAGCTCAGCTGGAGTTCTGAGGGGACCTGGGGGGCAGGGGCCAGGCTCCGAGCTAAGCCCTGGAACTAAATGGGGACAGCAGAGTTACCGGTACCCAGTACTTCCCAGTTCATCCTGACCACAGCAGCCCCCGTCTGTCAAGGGCAGAGTTTGCACATACGGCCCCATGGGGATGATTTACAATATTTTCCAACAGAATCATAATGTCTCTAGAGTGAGCCAGGGACATATAGAAGCCATAGACACACGAATGGATTTTGAGCACACACACACACACACACACCCTTAATCACAGCCTTACTCTCAGAACAATCTGTGCTTATGAGCTGGTCTTGCCCTCATGAAGAGATCACTGAAGAGACGGTGTCACAGCCCAGGGTGGTGAGGAAATCGGTGTCTTCAAGCAAGCAGCCTTCTAAGCGAGGCATCACCTGAGCCCACGCAGAAACCTGTGTGATCCAAGGATTGTAGATCATAAAATCCAAGACGGGAGGAGGGAGCTGTAGAAGAGCTTACATTCTGAGCACACGGGTTTCCAGAAAGCCACGGGTGACCATGAACGCCCAAAACCCACTTGCAGAGTCCGCAGGTGGTTCGAGCCTCCAGAGAATCTCCTCTGACTATTGACCTCGGGTGTGAGGCGCCTTGCTGTCAGA
Organism: Nesogale talazaci; assembly: GCA_004026705.1. Taxonomy (NCBI): domain Eukaryota; kingdom Metazoa; phylum Chordata; class Mammalia; order Afrosoricida; family Tenrecidae; genus Nesogale; species Nesogale talazaci. The sequence goes on from PVJH01031278.1 coordinate 23,442, forward strand.
AAGCATTAGGAAGATGGATCGATGAGGAGGTGATTAGGTTAAAATTCGACACCTTTTCACTTGCTCTCCCTGTGGGCCCCTTTGAAATCCATTCTCTTTTTAGCACTTTCAGCTTGGATTGATATCTTCTGTGTTTTCTTTTGCACTTGTTGTTAGAGGGCTTGGTTGTGTGTGTGTGTGTGTGTGTGTGTGTGTGTGTGTGTGTGTTTCTTCATACAGACTCTATAGAGGGTAAATCTGTAGAGACAGTAACTATATTCATAATTTCTTGGGATTATGGCAGGAGAGATGGGGGAAATGCATACAAGAAGGAGGCTATTCTAGATGTGGGTGTGGCGATGATCGCACAACTTTTTAAGATGTTTAAATCATTGAACTGCAGGGCATGTGAATTTTATAGCCATCAAAATTGTTGAACTAAAAATTCCAAAAAGAGTAAGGTTTTC
>PVJH01031279.1:0-2500 GCA_004026705.1 Nesogale talazaci
CCAAAGCTTTTCCCTAGGTGAAGATGGGTCTGCGGCTTTTCAGGGGTCCAAGTAGCATGAAGTCTTTTAAAATATAACCACCCTCAAGGATCCTTCAGCCATCGGTGACCTCTGCTGGGTGGTACTCTTGTGCTGGGCCAGCATTCCAGGATTGATCATGCTGAGTTTGATTGCACACTCGATTGAAAATAAATATTTTTGAGCCCCCAAATGAAACCATCTTAATGGTTTTACACAAGCCATGTATGTTTCTGCATGCTAAGGTATCTAAGCTCGAGTAATGGAATCTATGTATTGTTGGGAGAGCAACGGTGGTCATGATCATGAATGGTCCCCTTTTCCCTAACCCTGCAAGGTTCCACAATTCAAAACAAGAGGCTTCAACTCTAAATTGATGATACTTGGTAACTATTTTCTTTCAGAAGTAGGATGAGCAGGAATTCTAAACAGGCAATAATTCAGACAAGGTTACTTCTCAAAGAACTCTCCCATAGAGGTATGTTTTGATGGATAGTCTGGCCCGGCCTGTCTTCTTCCACTCTCTAATATGCCAGGAGGAAATAGAGTGAAAACGATTTCACAAGCCAAGAAAAAACTGGCAAGGCTTACTAAAGCACATACCCCAGGCTGTGGAAGAAAGAAAAATGGGAAGTATCCAATAATGAGAAGTGTTTTGTATCCAAATCCCGTGGAGGAATAACAAGAGTGAGTCATCATTGTGGGAACACAGTACTGGTCAGTGACCTCTCATCTAGAAAACCAACTGACTAATCTTTTCAGCTTCCTTGCTTTTTCTATTGTGATTCTACTAATTTTTGTGGTTGAAAGGCCAATATAAAAAGTGACTTATGGGCTGAGCCCTGGTGGCGTAGTGGTTGTGCGCGGGACTGCGGCCCACTGGGACGGAGGTTCAATTCCAGCAGTGGGGCTGGGCCTCCTACTCCCACCACCGAGAGCAGTGATGCCCCCCCCCCTAAAAAAAAAGTGACTTCTATTGAAACGTGATTAATTTCAAGGTATATCAACTCACAAATATATAGCTACCTCATATCCACATTATTAAACTGCAATTCAGATCTAGGAAATGAACTTACATTGACAGAAGACTATGTGACTCCACTGGAGTCAGTATCCAGAAAGGACTCTTTTTTTTAGACTCTGTTTACACCAATGGTCTTTCTTTTTTTATTCCCTTTTCCAGTTTCCAAACTAAAAGCTAAACCCAATTCTGACCCCCCCCCCCTTAAAAAAAGTTTCCAAGCCTTTAAGTTTTTTTTTTTTTTGGAGGGGCAGCATCACTGCTGGAATTGAACCTCCGTCCCAGTGGGCCGCAGTCCCGTGCACAACCACTACGCCACCGAGGCTCAACCCGCCTTTAAGTTTTTATAGGTGCAGACAGCCACATCTGTTTCCTTTGGAGCAGCTGGTCGGTTTAAATCACTGACTTTACGATTAGTGTTCCCAGGCTTAACCTATAGACCCACAAGAGCTCATGTTCCAATCTGTATTAGAATTAATTTCTATTGGCAATGTGGGGACAGGGTCTAATTGCATCTTGATATGATCTGCAGTGAAGAGGAAGAAGATGGGGTGAATGGGGCATGGCTCTCACAATGGGTCCTGTGACCAGAATGTCTTTTGTTCAACATGTATATCCTCAGTCTGAAATATGCTCTCCATGTGCTGACAATCCGAAGCACAGTTATCTTTTCAGGCTCTCAACATCTTCCTCTTCTGTGCATCTTCCTTATCTACTAGAACTTTCACTGATTTGTGGACTTTTGAGTTCAAATGAACTCATTGTGCCAGACCACGTAGGAACTCATTCCTCAATATTATTTCTAAAAATTCTTTTAGTTTATGATGAACTTGGAATTTTTCAATCTTCAATATCAGGAACTCACACACTTGAACCACATTATATTTATAAAAAAGCACAAAGTACTGAAACCAGACTTTCTTGATTAAACTTCAGGCCCCAATACTTATTAACTATGTAACCTTTGGCAAGAAACTCAACTCCTCCTAGCACAGCAGTTATGGGCTTAGCTATTTATTTTGAAAATAATACTAATTTTTTTAAAGCGAGCAACTCAATGCCACCAGTCTCTCTGGAAGAGAAAAACATGTGGTGCGATCTGTTCCTTCAGAGAGTTATTGCTGAGGAGACCCCGTGCAGCAGTTCAACTCTGTCCCCATAGCACCACCATGAGGCAAAACCCACTCAACAGTACACAAAAGGCCTTGGATGCCTTTTCTGGGGAAAAAAATTGCCGTAAGTTTACTGTCTTGTGGGAAACTGAAGCGAAGTGGGTGCATTTAGGTGAACTTTTGCCTGGGTTCTTTGAAGAAGAGTTTGAGAAGGCTTTGTACTAAGTCTTAGAGAGTTATCTTTGCCCTAGTTTAACTCCAGAGGATTTGTTACTTTTATCCGGGTTGACTGACCTTTCTTGATAAGCTCTATAAAGATCTCAATTGTTCGGGGGTCTCTTTTGTCTTT
>PVJH01031279.1:7500-23914 GCA_004026705.1 Nesogale talazaci
GAAGGTCACAGGATGTCCTTGCAGCCCTTTGGGAAATTGTCATCTATCATGGTTTTCAAATAGCCTTTGGGCCCCCACAACTTTCTAGATATGCCCCTGCTCAAGTATGGCAGGAAGATTTATCTCGGAAGAAGAAAAGACTAGTTGATAAGCAACTCTGAGCATCCCTACATCGTTTTGTTGGGGGTTCTCAGGCACCACACATACAGCTGTAGCAAGAAACAAAGCCAGTTACTCTCTTATCCACTGCGCTGTTACCTGACGCAGATTCCTGGTGACTTTCACATCATGCCAGGCATTATCATTAAACTTTCCATTCACGGGCTCCACTAGTGCTTCAAAGGCCCCTGATCCCAAATTAATGACCAGAGAGACAGCTCCATTTTTCAGGGCAAGATTGACATAATCAGCCGACTTCCCAGTGTGAAGCATCAGTCCGTTCCTCTGAAGGGTTTTAAAGGACAGAGTTATTTCATCGCTGCTGCTTTGAATGGGGTTTTGAGACAAGTCGTAGCAGAAGTATTCAGATCCCTTGAAAGTAGCGATATATTCTTCTTTTCCTAGAGAGAAACAGATAAATAGATGCATAAGTAAAGGGTACTATATGATGCAAATCAGCAGATCTTAACAAAAAACAATAAGAAAAAACCAAATTAACTCTTTGCTTAATTAACCTTCATGCCAAAGCCCTGTGGGAGAGCCCAACAGTACTGTAGGTGGCAGTATATTTTTAAAATAGGCCTCCTCAGATATTGAGCCATTAACTCCAGTAGCTAAAATTGACATTCTTGAAAATTCAATTAATTTTCAAGGAGTATTACAAGAGCCCTGATGACCAAAAGTGACTTTCTGTGATACCTCCCAGGCACGAATCCGATACCATAAATGCATATTGGATGGGTCTACTCTGCTGGCCACCATGGATTCAACCGTGTTTGCAAAATTGTCTCTATCCAACTGAGGTGTTATTTTAATTTTCAGTGAGACATTTATATTCAAAGATCATCTGGATGAAGGGCCAAATAGTTTCATCACCAAGAGACCATAACAAAGTATATGGTGAGGGCCTTCGACGAACAAAAGAAAGAGGAGGAAAAAAAGGGGAAGAATGTGGTTCTGCACAGAAAAGATTTCTTACAGAGCTTGTGTGTGTTTTCCTCCTTGGACAGAGGGAACAGTGATAGAAAGCCTAATGAAGTCAGCTGGATGGTTGATTCAGTCCCTGTTCTTGCCAAGCAGATGGCAAGGCTGGCTTTCATGAGACTGGTAAGGATGCCAATGCATCATCATGGGGATAGCATTTAGATGAGGACTCAACATTTTATCTGCATCCCAGTCTTTGCCATAGCTAGGAATAACAATGTGAATCTCACAAGTTGCTAGACAGAGCATATGAAAACATGACTATTTGGAGAGAACATTTTTGTCCCCACTGATGAATAAGCTTAACCAAAGGAAGAGTATAAGGAAAAATCTCACTCATTTTGGAGGCAATGATGGCAGGTTGTCAAGAAAAATGAGCCAGTATGAGCTAGAATCAACGTCTGATAATCTAGAAACATAGGATTCTAAAAGGCACTGAAAAACTAAAACCCCCTATTGTTCTGGTTGATAAAGCATCTCTACTGTGTCCACTGGAAACGTCACAGACCTGCAGGGATCATGCTCACCCCTTGGCAGTAGTCTCTTTTCATCAGGGCTATTTTCATTAAATCGTCAAATAATCCTTGTGCTGGCACGGAGCTCAAATCAAGATCCAGCTTACCAGTACCAAATGATCGGTCTCTGGACACAGGAAAGGAAAGTGGTTGTTGGTCTGCAAAGCATGCCACTGGAGAAGACTAAAAACTTGGAGAGGATCATACAGGATTGTTTTGGGAAGTCTGGTCAGCGACTGCCAGACAACTATTGGCAGAGACGAGAGGTCATGAATCAGAGTGACTTCAAGGACAATCAGAGCTATCTATACCAGCAGCATCCTTCATCCAGAGTCTCAAGCTATTACCTGAGGCTCTCGAGTACTGCTCGAGTGAACAAGTGAACAAGACAGATGAAGTCTGGAAGTTTACAGGCTCAGTGTATCCTTCCCAGGTCAGTAGTTCAACATGGGGGCCAGTATAACTTAATATTTCCCATATATTAAGAGAAAAAAGGTGAGTCAATGGGTAAACTTGATCCCAACATGGACACTTGCTAGCCATGTAACTGGAAAAAATGATAGCATCTTTTGAAAGGTAAGTGTCTTTACATGGTTGGGTAAGTGGAACAATGAACTGATGTCTGCACAGGTGTCTGTCAGTTCGTGAAAACTATGAATGGTAAATGTCTTCCTCCTGTCTTCTTACCTGTCCAATGTGATAAATGTTGTACATGATGTAGAACAAAAAGTATAAATTGCTTTTGGCTAACATCAAGTGCAGTAAAATAAATAGCATAAGTCATATGTAAATATGAAATATCAGAATAGTTTAGGATCAGAAAGGCTCACAATTAGCATTCCTCTTCAATATTACCCTTGATGGTGTAGTGTCTTTTATAAAGTTGAGAAAAAATGTGAAAATCATAGAATAATAATAATAAAGAAAACAATGTCCTATTGGCAAACATTATTGTATACAGTGAGGTATCAAAAGAGTGTCCACATAAATTATACAACTTAATAAAACATTTTGTAACATAATATTTAAATATCTGTATTTCTATGTGCTGGGAATAAATAATATTTTAAAGATATACAGATGGATCTAAATATCAAGTAAAAATACAAATAGAATTAAATTCCAATAAAAATATCAATTCATTTTCTTCAAGTGCATTTGAGAAACTGACTATTGAAATTCTATGGGGGAAAGGGCTCCGTAGAGCCCAACTATGCCAAAGAAAGTTGATGGGATGACTTGTCCAAGGAGAGAAGAACGTTCTTAGAAGATTATGACCATTAAGAAGATAGATTAGGTCAGATAAAAGAAGGAGATTAAAGATAATCAAACTCTAAATAATCCTACACATATGTGAAAACTTGATTTCTATCTGGGAAGAAATTGCAGATTAGTGAGAGAAGAATACTGTAGATAATGCATGGTGTTGAAAAGCACGCCATCATCTACCTCACTGAATGAATTTGGACCTTCATATAATTTTGTTCACAAAAGTCAATTCTACTTGGACTGAGGGCAGACATAATTTACAAAAGTTTTTTGAGACAAAAATGATGATGATGCATGGGAGATCTAACTGATAGAAGTACTAGAAGCCTTGGTAAACCGAATCACACTGTAATTCAGAACATATGTTCAACAATAGTGCCACACAGAGAATAAAGAGATAAATATTAGGGGAAAGTGTTTTAATTTTATAAGTGACAACAACAGTGAAAAAATTCAGGCTATATAAGGGATTCCTATAAATCAATATGAAAAAAGAGAAAACAAGAAAACGGACAGCAAATAAACTTATAGGGATTTAGAGACCTGGCAACACAGTTGGTTAAGCATTAGTCTGCTAACCACGAGGCTAGCAGGTTGAAGCCACCAGTACCTTGAAGGAAAAAAGATTTCAAGGGTCAGAGTCTCAGAAACAGAGAGGAACACAGTTCTAATCTGTTTTACAGGAAAACGATAGACCAGAACCAACACAATGATAGTGGGAAATGGAATAATAGTCAGAGAAATAGAAAAATTAAACTACTTTCAATTACTATCTATTTGACCAAAAATGGTATACGGAAGAAAATATCAAGCTATGACAAAGATGGTGATATGTAGGAACTCATCGATGGATGATAGGCGTGTAAACAGTGCTACACTTGGAGAAGCAGAGCAGCGTCACTCAGTGAACTTGCAGTACTATGCACCCAGAAAGACTCTTGCACTGATGTACAGAACATTTGTATCAGACTGGCCTCAATAGAATAAAGAAAAAACACTGGAAGAATCCAAAGCGCCATCATCAGGAGTATGGAAATACTGTTATAAATTAATGCAATTAGCTGCCATACTACAACAAAGACAAATGAACTACACTACATTGTACATGTAGATCATCTGGAAAAATATAAGAAATATTGATCTTGTAGCCATTCAATATGATTCCGTGTCTATAAAGCTCAAAATGAAGGAAACCAGTGGACATATTATTTAAAAATTCATTCTACTAAAAGACAGGACATTAAGAAAATAAATTCTTCAACAAAAATCTGGAGATTTAAACTTCTAAGATACTAGCAATCTTTTTATTTCTTGAGAGATGTTTAGTACAACTATGTTCATTTTATAAACACTCTTGAAAATATATGTATACAACAAATATCTTATTCACTAATAATATATAATATACTTAACAATGGCTATTTTAAAAATAAATCCTCTTATTTGGGGCTCATACAACTCTTATGATCAATACTTAGATCAATTGTATATAGACTACATTTGCACATTTGTTGCCATCATCATTCTCAAAACATCCTTCTTCCACTAAGACCCCCCAGTATCAGCTCCCCATGTTTCTCTGTTTTTTTTTTTGTTTTTTGGGCATCACTGCTCTCTGGTGGTGGGAGTAGGAGGCCCAGCCCCACTGCTGGAATTGAACCTCTGTCCTAGTGGGTCACAGTCCCACGCACAACCACTACACCACCGGGGCTCAGCCCCCCATGTTTCTCTTTCCTCCCCACTCCACCTTCCCCATGAACCCTTAATAATTTACAAATTGTCATTATTTTGTCATATCATACACTGTCTAATGTGTCCCTTCACACACCTCCCTATTGTCTGTACCTCAGGGAGGAGGCTATTTTTATGGCTATTTTTAAGGAAACAAACCTAGAAAATTAGAAAATTATGGAGAAGATTCCTTTATATGATATACATATAAGTATATCTCACAGCCAAGTTTTAATATAAATATGGACACACAATAACAACATATTAATAAGAGCTTAGTGGGAAGGCTGACAGACTAAACGAAAATATGAGCAAATGTTTCCTTTCCTCAGTGGTCTGATGAAAAGAAAGTCAAGACACTTTGAGGACTGCTTTAGTGAACCTGTGGTCTTTCACAAAGCTCAACTGCAATTGCCTTCAACAGAAGGTCTTGCTTCTCATAAATGAGTCTCATATTACGATGTTGTGTTTTCCTCTCTGTGTTCAAAAACAGGATAGGATCTCATTCTCACAAAAACAACCGCTTTACCCAAATTTCTTTTTGGTCTCCTCCCAAGTTCCCTAACACCACAGCTTTAAGATTCCCTCCTCAAGGTTGAAAAGCAGCTGATTCACCATGCAGGCTCCTCTCATCCTTCATGCCTGTCATCCTCTCTCTTCAGCTCATCCTACATTGTAGACTTTTGATTTACAAAACCCCACTTTTCTCTAGAATCTCTATCATCCTTTGTGTTGCTTTTAATTGTGAATAATGAAGGGGGGGGGGAGAGAAACAGCTCAAGAGTGAGGGAGAGCGTGAGAGAAAGACAGGCATTATTTAAAACATTAGATCACATTTATGGTAAATACTTTGCATTGGGAGTCCTGGTGGTACACAAGTTGCATGTATTAGGGTGCTAGCCTCAAGGTCAGTAGTTCAAACCACCTTTGAGCTCCGAGGGAGAAATACTAGACTTCCTATTCCTGTAATGAGTTACAGTCTAAGATATCCACAGAAATAGTTCTACCCTATCGTATAGGGTCAACATGAGTCTCCATTGACTTGATGGCAGTGAGTGTAGTTTAATTTTGGTTTATTTTGCATTGAGTAATTTCAGTCTTACACCTTATTGCCATAGAGATATAAATAACATGAAAAAGTGATAGACAATCCATTATCAAATGTTTTTCTTGCTTCAATTTCTAATTTGCAAATTATTTTTATGTTAAAAATATCTAGAAATTCAAAATAAATCACTTTCACATCTATATGAAATAGCTTTTTTAGTTAAAAATACTTTGCATAGAAACAGGCACTGAAAATGTAGTGAGTATAACTGGTTCTATCTGAAACCTGGTGACAATCCTAAATCCTCTTCTCCTTTTTCTCTTTTCCTTACCTCTCAAACTGCTGGCCTTATTACCGGTCTTTCAGTCACATGTGAAAACTCATGTGTTTTTATATAATCATAATTTAGTGTAGCACAGCCATTCCCTACATGATAAACAGGCTTCAAAAAGTTAAGTAACTCAGCAAGTTTCCACAAGTACCTCAACCAAACCACCGTGTGCATTTGCACTTAGAAGTCCTGGATGTTGATCTCAGCTAAGTTGGTTTCCTGTAGCTAGACACCTGTTGAGAGTCTTGACCAACTAGACACCCAGCAAACGTGGTTTTTGATGGCCTGCCGCTGAACGAGGGAAGAACCTCTACTTTAAGAAAGTCTCTGTATCCTTGTCTCAGGTTGCTATGTTCTTCTGTGATGTGGCAGCCGAGTTTGGTTCCTATTTCTTCTGGAACTGTAAGAAGTATTAGGGCCATTTGTTTTTGGTTTTGTTTTTTTCTGTGCTAGTCTTTTCCTAAGTGAAAGTAATCATCATGATCATGACTAGAGGTTATTTGTCACAAGAAAACCATTTATTATTCCCATCATGAACTCTGACCAACTGCACTAGGCATCACTGAACATTGTGGCAAATTGTTTTTATGAAGAACTTGGGGCTTCAGCCCTTTGGAGATCATTTCCCTCGTCAACAAAAAACAGGGCTGAGCCCCGGTGGCATAGTGCTTGAGTGCAGGACTGAGGCCCATCACCTTGGCGCTTCAAATCCAGCAACAACTCTCCGGGAGCAAGGCTGGGTAGCTCCCATGACCACCAGAGGGCAGTGATGCAAAAAAAAAAACAACCAGACAAAACAAAGCAACACAAAAAGCAACATTCCTCAAATCCTTTCCATTTCATTATTTTGATTATTTGATGGTAGGTAGACAAATGAATTCTGGCTCACAGATGCATTACATGTGGTGAGACTCTAAAGAGGGTATTTACAAAATTTTCCATCCTTGAATACTTAGAAGCCACGGGGGCAGAATAGATCAGCAGTTCTAACCCACCAGCTGCTCCACTTGAGAAAGCGTTCCATCTTCAGAAATCCCAAGAAGCAGTACTACTCTGTGCTGGAAGGTCATTGTGAGTCAGAATCAACTGGATGGCAATGAGGATTGAGTTTTCTATATTCAAAATATGACTCTGGGGTGGCTTCAAAATTTCTCGTGCAGCCCAACCCTTTAGTTCCTATTTGAATTATGGAAGAACTAGAATCTTATCAATTCTTTTGACAAGGACTGGAAGAGCTGACTTTAGCAAAGTTACATTTGATGAGAGTAGATCCAAGGCCTATTCTTAGGTCCCAAATGTCCTACCTTACAAGTAATAAAATAATGGATGCAGGAATTTCCAGACACAGTGTAGCAACAAAGCAAAATACTTGGCAAACTGAGAACATTGAGGGAACAATGTGATTTTAAAAACTCTATGTAAGCAAGGACTACACTCATGAAAGTATGTGAAAGTGAGATGAGGTGATGCTATGTTTTTGTGTTGAACGGCTTCCAGATTCTTTTTGGGTATACTGCAATGAGTTTGGATACCTCTCTCAAGATGAAAAGCTTCTAGATTATATCAGAATAATATAAAAAGAAAAATATTTACACAGCTAATATTTAAGCTAAATATATAATACCAGTATTTTCTAATATTAGAAAATACATTATTTTATAGGATTATGACAATGAGAACATTATGAATATGAGAGCAAGGTGTAAATAAGATCAGTATATAAAGTAGATGGGAAAATAAATTCTATCTTAACAGCAAAATAATTTTAAGAAAAACACATATAAGCAATAGAAAATAAATTCTTTGACACAGAAAGGAGTGACGCATAAGTTGAGCCAATAATTGATTCTAGTAGAAGGTGTCTAATTGGTGTGGATTGTGGTAAGAACTGACCAAACCCCCAATAAAATGATTTTTTTAAATGATTTTTTAAAAAGAAAATGATTGAAAAAGAATTGATACTTTGAATTATAGTGTTGACAAAGAATATTGAACGTTCCATAGAATTCCAGGAGAAAGCACGAACGGGTCTTGAAAGAAGTACAGTCCAAATGTTCCTTTGACGTTAGGATGGCAAGATTTAGTATCACATGCTTTGGATATGCTTTTAGCAAAGAGTGTTAGAGAATGAGGTCATGCTTGGTAAAGTGGAGAGGCAGTGGAAAAGAGGAAGATTGGCAGCGGTATGGACTGACACGGTGGTTACAAATATCACCTCTAACAATACAAGGATAATGAGATCAAGCCGACCTGGCCGTGCTCTGTCCTGCTGTACGTAAGGTCACTGTGAGTCGGCATATACTGTTTTTCACCTTGCCATAGCAGTGCCAACCACAGAAGGTATTGCATCTCGGAGAGGTAGGAGGAGGGGAGAGGATCACTTTAAACAACAGGGATTATTGACTTCTAGTTTATAGGGTGAAATGGTCGATAGGTTTTAAGTGACTTACCAAATTCACTGGGAAGTTAATTCTCAGGAATTACCTGTTCATAAATTATAAACTCATTAAATTTACTCTGTTTGAACATTTTTTTAAATTCATGGAATTGCTTTACCCATGAATTTAAACCTGCGAGGGCAGTGATTTTTATAGATGGGAAGAAGTCTCACTGCTTACGCTTTCAGCATAAATGTCAAGCCATTTTCCTGTGGGAAGGATCTGGCTTACATGATTATTCTTTATTATCTTGGTTTTCATATACAATCCCACAGGTTGGTAGAACTTTATTTTGTGGTTTTGAGAGTGTGTTTAACAAAAACCAGAAAATAAAATGAATGCATGTATGTGTGTAAATACATACACACACATATATATCCTATACAAACAGTAAAAGACATTTGAGCAAGAGGCCCACTTCATTTGTTTTTCAATACAAATACACATGAATATTATGCCAAAAATATACTTGACTAAACAACAGCACACACTAGGAGTTTGCACGGTTAAATTAAATAATAAGCCATTCTATGACAATAAAGCCCATTTTGAAAGAAAAAAAAGGGATAAGAGGACATGATGTTTATTGAAAATTCTTCATTGTTATGGAGTGTGATAGAAAATGACATCATTTTGTTTGCAACCATCCCATATTTTAGATATTAAAACAATAAATTAGTTATTGCAGGGAGAAATGACATTGCTTTACACTTTCTACCAAAGACACATTGGAAAAATGTCCAGACTGCAAAGTAGGAGTCAATGTATATAATGTATATAAAATGAGCTTAATTTCTAGTGGTTTTCAGCCAAAAATAAGGTTTTATTACATTTTCATCTTACGAGATATGATTTTGGGCTCACTTCCAGGCAATTAATTCAGAAATAAAATGCCAAACATATGTAAATAACCTTGGATGTGCTTACTTAAACATTCGACAGTCTGGAAGAAGAGGTTTATTCTTAGCAGTTAGATATTTGAGATCATAAACATTGACAGTGAAGAGCATTTGTTTAGCATTTAGTCCCATGTCCAAATTGATTGGATGAAGAGAGTAGAAGTTTAACAGATAAATATATGGTCATGTAAATAATAGGAGGGAATCCGAATGTGACCTCTTACCTCATGATACTATTGTCCCTTTGTCATGAGTCTCCAATAATGCCCCAAATTGACATGCAGTTCAAACTTGAGCATACTTTTCCAAAACCAAGTAGGAAGTGTTCCAGAAGTCCAGCACAGAATGGTAACGTTGCAGCAATTGTATGCAACCAATTCACATTTGTTTACGCGATTGCAGGTGCTGGGAATCAAACATGAAACTTTGTGTCTGGCAGGCTAATGACCAGATTAAGCCGATGATAAGTAGGGAAATCAATGACATTTATCAGGTGAGCAAAGTAGCTCTTTCTGCGTCTGACTTTGATTTAAGTAACAAAAACTGTATCTATAACCAATAGTCATAAAATGTAACCTGGAGAAAACCAGACCTATTTAGAAAACAAATGGAGGCACGTTTGTTGTCATGGAACCATTTCACCTATAGGATTTATGACTTTGTTTAGGATTTAGGGAATGATGGAGGGAGAAGGGGGAAAACAGGGAACCAACTACAATGATCAATGTATAACCCCTTCACCCTACCCACAGGACAATAGAAGCATGGAAGAAGGAAGACAGTGCATGACTTATGATATGAAAATAATAATAATATTTTATCATTTATTAGGGGTTCATGAGGGTAGGAGGGTTGGAGAGGGAGAAAAAAGGAGCTGCTGATGACAAGGGCCCAAACAGAAAATGATGCCAACATACACACAAATGTGTTTGATTGTTTTTTTTTTTGAGGGGGGGAGTGCATCACTGCCCTCTGGTGGTCATGGGAGCTACCCACTCTTGCTCCTGGAGAGCCGCTGCTGGATTTGAACCGCCAAGTCTGTGGGCCGCAGTCCCACACTCAACTACTATGCCACCGGGGCTCAACTCCAGATGTGTGGATTGTTATATGAGCTATAAGAGTCCCTGATAAAATTATTATAAAAAAGAAAACAAGAAAATAAAAGATAATAAAAGTAGAGTTTAGTGAATATGGACCACACAAAGATTCCCTCAGAGATTTAGAAATTCTTTGAAAGCCATTAAATGAATAATAAAGAAGTACTTTTATAGGAATACAATGATATCCAAAGAGATTTATATTTTTTATTTATAAAAGTAACTTAGCCCTCATTTCTATAATTTTGTATAAGTTTTGTAATAATTTTGTATAAGTTTTTAATTTCAGAAGTGAAGTTTCCTTTTCCCGAACTGGTCAAGCCAATGAATATTGGGGGATTTCTCTTTTTAAACAAACTATAAAATTCTTCCTTTTCCCCTTTAGTTAGAATATTATAGTTACTAACCATATTAGTAATTATTAATTCTGATTCTCTGCAATAAGCTTTAGAATGTCACGAGCGTCACGGGTGGTGAATCTTGAGAGGTAGCATGGTGAAGGGAAAGGCACAGGGCTGGCCAAAGCAAAATGGTCTGAAAAAAGGAGGATTTAAGCCCCGTTTCTCCAAGAGTGGTCTGGGGAACAGTAGCTTCTCCATCACTTTAGTTCATATGAAATGAAATCAATCCCAGCCCCATTCCCTAATCTACTGAGGCAAAAATCTTTACTTTTAGAGCACCCTGAAGTGCTTTTAGTGCACATTAAAATATGACAGTCATAGGTCTAGAACAGATTTTTATAAATATGATTTAGAAAATCTAAGATTTGAAAGGATATCTGCTCTGCCTAACCCTGAACATTTCGATATCAGTATATTTTTCCCAAGGGGTAAACAACCAGATCTGCTACTTTGCACTTCTGATTGGACAAAAGAGGTTTTTAAGGGGGGAAGGAAAGGGAATCATACAAAACGAGCCATTTTGTATAACTACAAGGTATCTCTGCACCCCAGCAGAGTCCAGTTTTGGATAAATCCAAAAGAATGTAGTTCCTAGTGCAGTCTAGTAATGTTTCATTATTAGTAAATATACATAATGAACTTCATGCAACTCCATTTATTGTTCTCTCTGGAAACATATTGGTTCCCCGACTACTGCAAACTAGAAACAAGCTCACAAATTCTCCAGATGAAATGATAACGGATGTGCCTCCATTATCACATTACACAGTTCCATAAAGTGAGCACATTTGTGGTGATGTGAACAATGTCAATGTGTCTCTTCTATGCATCTCTCTGTAACTCCAACAGAGTGATTGGGTGTGGTCATGCAAATAAGTAGTAAAAGACTTGGTCTTGGCCAGTTTTGTAATTGCTCTGGCAAAAGGAATAATTTAACTCTGAAGCAGCAAGAGAGAATTCCCAAGACTATCAAGGAAAAACAGTCCATCAGAGAAGGGGGTCCTTCTGAAATCCATGCCTGAAGTGGTAGTGAAAACAGAAGGCATGTCCTACCCAGACCAAAGTCATCACAACAGAGGAACCAGAGTGCTGAAAACCTCTGAACAAGGTAGTGATGCAAGATTATGCTTTGAGAGGCTGAGACTTAGAAAGAGATTTGTCTGCAGACTGAAGGTAGATGTTGGTCTGGACTAAGACTGTGTCTTAAATGCTTTATGTTCCTGACACGTAGTAAACCACAGACTTCCCTAGTCAATGCCCATAATGTGAGCTTTGTGTGGCCGTGGTAAAGAATTATCAAACCCAACAGAGTGCTATAGGAAGAATAGCTGGTATCAGATTAGGGTAAAAAGGAAGGTGGAAACAGGCCTGACCTCTGCCTTGGGGCAAAGGCCTTAGACTGATCTTGAGTTGGGTTTCCCTTCTTAGCCATGAAGTTGGACAAGGCTAGATGTGGTCCCCATGCCATTTCATCAACATATTAGTTAACAGTATTAAGCAATGGAGGAAATCAGCACTACAAAGTCAAAGTTTGCTGCTTAAAACAAGGATGGTATAATTTTTTAAGGGAAAAAAAAGATGTAAACGTATTTTATCTTAACACCTGCAGTAAGCGTATCAACCTTAAGTTTGATAAACATATCAACTATAATTAGCAATCACGCTGGCATAGGGAGAGACCTATTAAAGTAACTCCATCCAACCTCTTACTCTTTAAGAGTAAGTAGGCCAATTTTGGTTTATTTTGCTGTTGATTTAGTTTAGGTAGTTCATTAACATTTCTTAAAACAATCTAAAAGGGGGCTAAGCCCTGGTGGCGTGGTGGTTGTGCAAGGGACTGCGGTCCACTGGGTTGGAGGTTCTAATCCAGCAGTAAGGCTGGACCTCCTACTCCCACCACCAGAGGGCAGTGATGCTCCCCCCCAAAAAATAATTTTAAAAAAATCTAAAAGGCTGAGCTGCTGTTTGTGGTTTAGTCTGTTTCTACTCATGACAATCCCATGTGTTCATCTTAGACCTTTCCTTGGGCTATTTATCATGGCTGATATTTGGAAATAGATTCCCTTGACTTTTCTTATGAGTCATCGTTGGTTGGATTTCTAGCTTAAACCTCCAATTGTTGTAATAACTACTTAAGTTGTAATAGTTTGTGACACCATAAAGATCAGTATAAACTAGGTTCGCTTAAATTGTAGTACATGATTCTTTACTAGGGCAAGAAAAGAAGGTATGCCGGAAAACGGTTGCATGACTTTGATATCAAGGTAGAAAAGAATATTAAAACCTGTGGGAACACATAAATTGGTTAGTTCTGAAATTAAGTCATTGAGAGAGAGAGCTGGATATTCATTCAGGCATCATACTTGAATTACAGATGGAATGTTCACAGCGCAGGGGCACTATTCTATGCATTCAAATTAAGTAAATGAACTAGGTACTCAGAGTGTTTGTTTTCTTGAACTAGTTGGGGGCAAATGTCCTTCCTTAACTGAGTTCTCAGCCATGTGTGGTCATGAGAAAAGGAGGGAGAAGAGAGATGGGAATGACTTGGTAGGTGACTGATTTAAGAGATTGGAAAAGCTCTTTGCAGATGACATTTGCACTGAGATCTGAATGACAGGAATGACTTGTGGGCAGCTCGAGACAAATATATTCCACCTCTCAAAGAAAATCAATTCACATGCAACCTTCGATTATGGAAAGCATGTTGACTCCTTTCAAGAATAGGGAAAACCCAGATTCATCTAGCTCAATCTGCTTTATCTCTGACTCCAACATCCTTTAACCTCTGGTCCAGTGACTGTCTTTTTTGTTTTTTTGCCAGTACTACTGGCCAGATCATTCACATTTCAAGTTGGATTGTCTAGTGACTCATGACAATTTGAATAGCTTGACTACAGAAAACACAGAGAGTGTAGTCTGTGGTCCCTTTTCCCTCTTCCCACTTCCTTTTACCCTTACTCAGAAAGTAACAAAGCAAGCCAGCAGGTATGATAAAAATACACTCTTGTATGCACAAAAATAACCCCCTCTTTCGTTTCTTCCTTTTTTTTTTTTTTCAGTGAACCTCAGGTTCTACACATGAGTCTATGGCAGCCTCTCCGGTCAATCAGATCAGGTGAAGAAGCACATTTTTCAACGATAAGTGAAATTCACAGATCCCATAACCTGATGACTCCTTCCTCTCTTTCACCTCTTTCTTAAAAAAAAAAAAAATCAGAAGTGGGATGTGGGGCAAATGGGGAGACATGGTCTATTCAAAGTGATTGAAGGATCGCTTTTGCTTCCTAGAATAATTCTCTGTAAGTCCCTGGGTGGTGCCACCACCAAACCTTTGAAGAAAAGACTTGGGAAGTGACTCTGAAACATTTTCCATCGAAAACTCTGCGGAGGACAACTCTGCCGATGCATCCAAGGTCCCCATGAGTCATTGGAGGGTAAAGGGTGTCTTTAATTCAGAGCCTTTAAATTTTTGTTGGTGTTGATGGCACTGGGGAGCATTTTAATGCATACATAAATTATATCTTCAAGTGACGAGAAATCAAGTGATGTTGATTAATATGAGCATTATTACTAAAATAACAATTCCATTGTAAAGTGTTGTTCGATAGTTGGAAAAAAATCCACTTCACTATTTTCTTTATGCAGCAAAATATCACTACATCTGGCACCCTAAGGCTAGGAGGGCATTGGCTAATTAAGTCAGTTTCCATGGGCTAAGAAAAGTAATACAAACAATAAAGGAAAAATGCAACTCTTGTTGATTTATACTTTTTATCAGATGCTAACTTGGAGGACATGAAAACTGATGTTACAAAGATTTTTTTTCCTCTGCTTGGAATCAGAAGAGTTGAACATTGGTTTCCAGATAATCACTTGTAAACTTTCTGCCTTTGGCCAACCCACTCATTCTTACCACGCCTCGTTTTTCTCACTGGCAAAGTGACAGAACTGGGTTAAGTTATCTCCGGTGTTTCTTTCAACTCTGCTTCTACAGCACTCCTGATTTATTGACCCACAGTTTTATTGACTCATTCAATATACATTTTTTGAGGTCCAACTGTGAGTCAATCTCCATTAGTTTCCTGTTGTCAAAATCAGACAGCACAGTAGAGTTAAAAATATTTTAATGCTTTCTGATGGCTACTGCTTTTAAAAATGAAATTTTCAAGTAATATATGCTTCAGAGAAAGCTACTGTTACTAATTTTTAATAGATTTCAAGAAAGTGCACATTTATAATAAATATGTGTGCATATATACATATATATGTATATGTATAAGAAAAATCAACAATGGCTAGTTTTGATTTTGTCCCAGCCCCAGGGAGGGAACCCTTCATTTGGAATTAGGAGGCCTGTGTCAGTTCTCTAGGTTGGGTTGCTTCTCTCTGAGCATGTGGAAGTAAATGTAGCTGAGTCTTTGCTTGTTTTGGTAAAAGGGCAGTATTACTCTTGTCATGTCTTACTGCTAGACCTTTAAAATAACTATCCATATTATAAGTATTATGAAACCATTGTTATCACATAAAGACTGGTTCTCTCATAATCTTTCCCCACCTCATCTAGCATGGCCATAGTGGTACTGAAAACTTCACAAGCAAAAAGTATTAGCTTAGCCTTTCTCATTTCAGGGTCTTTAGGTTCCTCGTGTTTACTATTTTAAAAAATTATTCCAAGAAAGTTACAAAGCAAACCCACTGCCACTAGGTTAGTTCAGATTTATAGTGCTTCAAATGGAGTTGTGACCTGCAAGTTTTGTAGTTAGAAATCACCAGGAGCTTCTCAGCAGAAAGTTGGGCTTTCTTCCCCTGTAAACTGTTAAAATCTTGGAAATGCATGGTAGCAGTTTCACCATGTCCTGTAGAGTCACAAGACTCAGCATTGACTCGATGGCAGTGACAGAGTTTCCAAGACTATAACAACTTAGGGAGCAGATGGCCTACCCTTTTTCTACTGCTTTGGCTATTTGGTTTGCTGTGTTTACTGCTCAGCCCTTAAGGCCATCAAGGCACCTTAAGTAAAGTACAAAACACATATAACTCTAGAGGTATAGTAGTGAGGTTGGTTCATTGCACACAATGTATTCTGTAAAATTTTACTTTCTTCTTGACCCCAATAGGACTCTAATTTAAAATCAAACACCAGAATTCATTGGAAGGATTTTGGAACTTGCTCAGTGGGTAGAAACATATCTCAAATGTTTCGCTTTTAGAAATTAAAATTTAAAAAAAATCAAAGCACTTTCAGTTCTTCATACAGAATTCCTGGTGTTCTTTGGTATTATATGTCTCCGCTCCAGGAAAGCCAAGATTGAGATAACACCTTCGGAGTTCTGAGCTTCTCGAGGATGACATTTGATTAGCTCATGTTGCATTAAACAGAAATCTTTACTATGAGGTCAGTTATCCGTGGTCAAAAAAAAGGATACTGGCATATCTATCTAGATAAGATAGGCAGGATAAATAATCCCGGAGGAGAAAACAAGAGGACAGATGGTTCTGGAGGGAGATGGGAGAGAGCAGACGGGGAAAGAAACTGGGT
>PVJH01031280.1:0-23924 GCA_004026705.1 Nesogale talazaci
CCACACCCGCTCCTACAAGCTTATCCTGAGGACGAGCCAAGAGCAGGTTTGTGAAGGCACCATTCCAACAATTATAAGGTGTGATTATCTGCCCATAAAGATAGTGACTCACTCAGCTTGCACAAATGGTCTCCCAGCTCCAGTTGCAAGCAGAGGGTCCTGGTGGTTTTAATGCATGTGCTTGTGGCCACAACTCCTGGCGAGTGGCTTCCCCCAGAGAGTGAGGGGAATGCCCAGAAACCAGCACACCCAAATAAGAGGTTTGTCAAAGAAGCATGGAGAAGCAGTCATCTGGTGTCGATATGTGAATACCGTGGAGGCAGAGAGATGCCCTGGCAGCACAAAACATGTCGCAAATTTTCCTGGGGAGACACTGAAGGGAAAAATATAGAGTACTCTTGATGTAAATAGACCAATTGGGCTGAGCCCCGGTGTGTAGTGGTTGAGTGTGGGACTGCGGCCCATTGACTTGGCAGTTCACATCCAGCAGCAGCTCTCCAGGAGCAAGGCTGGGTAGCTCCCATGACCACCAGAGGGCAGTGATGCCCCCCCTCCCAAAATAGACTGATTACAATTTTCAACACTACCTGCAGGCTGTGGCCTTTGATGAGTTCTTTAACTTTCCCTGTTAGTTCATTTTGGAGAAACATGGGGTTTTCTATTCCTGTAAAAAGTTACAGTCTCAGAACTCCACAGGGGAAGTTCTACCCTGTGTTCTAGGGGCACTGTGAGTCAGAATAAACTCAAAGGCAGAGAGAGAGAGAGAGAGAGAGAGAGAGAGAGAGAGAGAGAGAGACTGGATCTCCACAGGTGAAGTGGATTGCCAGATGGGCTGTAAGATCAACAGCAGTTCCAACCCAGCAGCTGTTCCCTGGAAGAAAAGTGCGCTTTCTGTTCCTGTAAGGATTTACAGTCTGAGAAAACCCACAGTGGTGGCTTTGCTCTGCCCTACAGGACTCAGAATTGATTCAATGGCAGTGAGTTTCGTTTGGATTTTGGGAGGTAAACTAATTTCATCTGTAAAGTAGGGAAAACAGAGTGTACTACATTGGATTGTTGTGTGTCTTGACAGAATCCCTGGAAAACATAACGCCTGGCTTTACATGCCCAATAGATATAAAATACTAAGCGATACTTCTCCTGAAAAGCAATTTAACATCTAAATAAAAATCTAGTCAGATCATGAGGCCAGTACTAGATGGTACCCAACTACAATTATCGACCATTTTGATAAAAGATTTTATAGGAAAATCATGATCAAGAGGGGGGAAAGTGAGGGAAGAACTCGAAAATCTTCATGGAATCCCTACTTTCTGGAGCTGGATGAGCCCCTCCAACAATTGCCCTAAGATCATTTTTTAAATTTGTTGGGTTTTCTGATTGTTGTTGTTTTTGTTTTGGTGGGCCTCACTGCCCTATGGTGGTTGTGGGAGCCAACCAGTACCACTCCTGAGAGCCGCTGCTGGATTTGAACCACCAAGCCCACGGGCCGCAGTTCCACACTCAACCACTTATGCCACCGAGACTCAGCCCTTAAAATTTGAAGCCAAAAAATACCCCCTGCTTATTCTTGAAAGCAAACTACAGTTTAGCTTAATTTATAAAAAATGTCTTCCTTTCTGATGCATGTTGGGCCTTATCTGGTTTTCAACATTTTCTGTGTTTTGCTTTATTTTCATATTGGTGTTTATCTCAGATGTATTTTATCACTAGGAATAACCCCCTTGAATTTTGTTTGTATACTTTTTAGTTTTTTGGTAGATGAAACTCAGGATTGATGAATCTAGAGATAGCAAGTAGAATAAGGGTTCTTGGGGCAGTGAGTGTGGGTACAAGGGAGCTGATAGCAATGAATTCATGAAGAATGTTTTGAAACTGATTGTGGCAGCAATTGAACAATACTGCTTGATGTGGTATTGTACGATACTAAAATTGAACTAAGAAATGATATGATATTGTCTTAGCTCCCAATAACAGGCTTTGGGGGATGCCTGCCTTGCACCGGGTGCTCACTTAAAAGAACTACCTACATGAGGATCCAGTTGACAAAGGCAACTCAAAAGGCTAGATGAGAAGCAATGAGTTTGTTAATGAGATTCAGAAAAGGAGGGTCTGGATGATCACCTAACTTGAAAAATGTCATGTGTCAATGAACTATGTTGAAGTAGCGTTGTGCTCTACTCGATGTATTTTCAACAAGATCTCATTTAAAAATGGTTTTAAAAAGCAAACATCTATTCTTTGGAAATGAGGATTTATTGTACAGAAAATAAATTAATTACATTTTCAGGCCAAGCCTAAGTGGCTTTAAAGTGCATCATCTGTGTAGGGGCTTTGGCAGAGTGGCCCCAGCGCCTATCGACAGCCAGGCTAGCTGTCGGGTCGTGGATTTGAACGTGAGTCACGCCTTGCCTTGACTCAGCTGGGTCTGGGAAGCAACCCACCGCCCTTGCCAGGAGCTGTTTACACAAATCACACAAACATCAAGAGATTTTTCCCCCCCTGTACCTGATGCAACAGTTCTTAAAAAAAAAAAAAAATTAGCCTCAAAACGGACTCAACAGTCTGCAGCGGAGGAAGTCTGAGTTCACAACTTCACAACTGGCCCCCAAGGAACATCCCCGTCTGGGTCAGGTGAAATCAGGTCTTTCTGCAGGTTCCTGCCAACGCAGGCTTTTCTGCTCGCTGTCCAGACTCCTTTTCATGGCCTCCTTTTTTTCCCCACCTCCCTTTGGAAAAGGAGGATCCACGTGTTCCTGACATGCAAGTTTCATTGATAAAACTAACTTCCTCTTCAGGGGGTAGTGCGGTGGTGAAGGTGTGGGGGAAGGGTACAAGCGGGGAAGAGAGAGCATGAGAACCACTAATCAGGACTTCCATTCCTGCGGTCAATCACATCAATACAATTTCTGACACTACAACTGATAGTCATTTACAAGGCTGCGAAGGGCAAACACCAAAGCCATGTCGCCTCCTTCCCCCCTCCAAAGGGCCAGGCCCGGAGTCCGCTCCGCCCCCAGGTTCAGAGCGAGGCTGGGGAAGCCCCATCAGTGCTGCCCTCCAGCTCTCAACGGCGCTCCTCCCTTTTCTGCCGCAGTCCCGTCGGGCCCCTGGGGCCCCCCAGCTCCAGCCCTGTCTGGAACGGGGAATCGCCGCCTGCCTTCAAGGTTCCTGTGTGGGAACACCCACCCCACGGGAGGGCGGGGTCTCTGCTTCAGACCGACGTGACAGTCCGCACTTTGGCGGAGAGCACCTGCTTGAACCGCCTCTTCAGGTCTTGCATATTGGGCGACTTGGGCCTGGGGATGAGGGAGCTTCTCCGCTTCTCCGGCGTGCCGCTGGGCTGCTGCTTCTGACTCACTTCTTTGCACAGCACGTGGAAGGCGTGGCACACGTCGTTGTAATTCTCGCTGACCGACACCTCGTAAAACGAGCAGCCGAGCGCGCTGGCCAGCTGCGGTCCGAGCTGAGGGTCCACCTGCTTGATGTGCAAAAGGTCGGCCTTGTTGGCCACCAGCACCACGGGCAGCCGGGCACCCAGGTGTAACTGCTGCACGTGCTGGTGGAGCTGCCCAATGAGTTCGTAGCTCTTGTGATCCGTGATGGAGAACACGATCACCACGGCGTCGGCCCAGCGGATGCACCGGTTCAGCTGCTCGCTGCAGCTCAAGCCGTTCTCGTGGACCTGAAAGACAGCAAGCAGCGGGGACAGCGCGGTGAGCACGGTGGCTGGATTGGGGGGGGGAGGGGGGGGAGCGGGCCACACCCGGGCAGCCCTCTCCTGTGCCATCAAAAGAGGCCTTCGCGGCGCGGCAGGGCTGCGGGCCGTCAAGTGGCCAGATCCCCACACCCTTCAGCCTTCTGGACACCGTGTTGATCCAGCTGCACAGAGCTGGAATAAATAACAGGGCAGCTCCGCCACACTCAAGTGGAAAATTGACCTGCAGAGAACTCTCTGCAGAGAGACTTTGTAGTTGCACAAAATGGGAAATTAACTGGCTAGACAGTAAGTCTGGGGAAGGACAGATAGGAGCTGGAAGCATTTAA
The DNA here is from genome assembly GCA_004026705.1 of Nesogale talazaci. Taxonomy (NCBI): domain Eukaryota; kingdom Metazoa; phylum Chordata; class Mammalia; order Afrosoricida; family Tenrecidae; genus Nesogale; species Nesogale talazaci. The sequence goes on from PVJH01031280.1 coordinate 4,048, forward strand.
ACCTGGATAACTGCCCAGGGCCAGGGGGTGGGGCGGAGAGACCACTAACTTTCCACAGTATCCAAATGGTTCTAAGTGTTGGCGACTGTCTCTCCGTGCTTGATTTATAAACACACACACACACACACACACACACACACACACACAACATTTGTTTTCCTGTACCTGTCTGATGCAGCTGTTTTTAAAAATTACACAGTCTCTCGATTACTCAAAGTCTGCAATTTGCAAACACACGCCCTCCACGCTGTGCCCAGGCTGTGTCAGGAAAAGCCACGCTTTTCTGCTAGGCAAGCTTACATGTGTCTGCACAGAGTACAATCTGGGGCCCCTCATCTCTTTTTTTGGCAAGGAGGATTTTCCAAAGTCACATATATAAAACCGACTTCCTTGGCCCCCAGACGGCGAACTTGGCCAGTTCTATGTGTACTGGGATTAGCCTTTCTTTTCCAATGTGTAGACTCTTCCTTGGGTCTGATTCCTGCCCACATTAACCATTGGCTGGCTGACCAGCCACCAGATAACACCATGGAAAAGTCTAGAACAATTGAAACAATACCACAGCCGAGAGGACGCCCAAGAGCCCTCACGCCCACCCCCCAGCTTGAGTTTCTCACCTGAATGCCTGGAGTGTCTTGAACCTGAAGAGCCAACGTTTCCCCCTCCACTTGGACTTGTCTAGTGTAGAGATTTCCTATGAAGGCGGTGAAGAAGAAAAGTTTAGCTCTCTTCCTGTTCGCATTAACTTTGAAAACATTTTTACTTTCTGTTTTTAAGATGAAAATCTAGCCTGCACGCAAGGCACGCAAATAAACGATCCTTCAATTCTGTGCAATCTATTTCAGATTTTTCCAAATCCGATATTAGTAGTTATGAAAGCGTTGGCAGAGTTTAGGAGCCCTGATGGTGCCTGCCAAAGTCAGCAGTTCAAACCCACCAGACGCTCCTCAAGAGAAAGAAGAGGTTGTCTGCATCCCTAAAGATTTAGTCTTGGACACCCTGTGAAGGGGTGCTATGTGTCGGAATCGACTGGATAGTAGTAAGTTTGGATTTAGGTGGGGTTAATGAAAAAGTTTGCGAGAGTTTGTTGTTTGTTTTGTTTTTTCTGTTTTGCCTTTAAACAAGACTCCCATATTTCAAAGGATTCCCTTGGAGCATATCTTCTTGTTCAACAGGTATGGACTTTCTATCATCTCTTGAATATAAATTTAAATTCAGCTACAGGACAAATAGTATTACTAAATGCCAGCACCAATTGAGACTGTGCAAGATGCTAGCAAATCCCCACCAAAGCAGAAGACGGCTGGCTGGTCGGCGTTGCACCGACTGAGAGCCACCGGACATCCAGTCACAGGGACTTCAAATATACCTGCCTTCTCATTTATCCAGAAATGCCCCTCTGAAAACCCCCATGGAGTCTGCTGCTGCTTTGTTAACAGAAGTTTCGGTTTAAAACTGCTGTCCCTTGGCCTTTGCTTTGAAAGGTCATCTGTGAAAGGGCAGCCAGCAGAGAGGGAGGGGGAGGGGGGAACTGGCCATCTTTTTCTTTCTTTTTTTTAAAATGACTTTTGTAGGAGTGTTTTGGAGGGAAAGGCTCTTGAATACAAAGGGTGATTCCAACTGGGGTCCCTCTAGTTAAAAAACATACCAGGGGGAATACTTTCAGGCACTTGATAAAATGATGAATGGGGTTAGTCTGGAGGGAGGACAGATGGCAGTTATGGGCGGAGTGGGCCGAAGTGGGCAGATCGTGGTCAGCCTGCCACTCGGAAGCAAGCTGCCAGGGGGGCCACTGAGACCAGGGAAGGGTAGGGTAGCGCATGTTGGTCCTGTTTCTCACCTGCATTTCTTTCGTAGTCTCCGATGAACCGTTTGGTGAGGAAACGCACCACCAGAGCTGGGGGGGAGGCGGGGGGGGGGGAGAACAAGGAAGGGTCAAGAATGCTGGCGTGAGCCATTCGTCTGGTCACTACCCCCACAACCGCCCCCCCGCCCCCACCCCCCACCCCCCGCCTGGGAGACAGCCCTCTCTGCCCCGGAGCTCCCGAGCCCCTTTAAAGAGACGAGAGCGAGGAGGGCTGGCGGGCGCTGTGAGTTATGGCTCTGTCCAGCTGGAAGGGTCATTTGGCCCCGCAGCCGCCTCTGGACCGCACATCAGCCTTCCAGCAGACAAATGCCGTTCCTAACCTTCAAGCCCTCCAGGAGGGGCCGTAAGCACTGACCGCCCCCTCTGTGCCCGGCTCGGCCAGGGGCTCGGGAATCACAAAGTTCTGATTCCCATTGTACCGAGAAGGTCCCCTGGGCAGCCTGGCCCTCAGGACCCTCATCTGTAGGGGGCGGAGGGGGAGAGCTGGAAGCAAGGAACCCTGACTAAGGTCCCTCCCAGAGGGGTGTGGGCGATTCGGCCGCAGCCCGCTCCTGCCTCCACTCATGCCATTTCTCCCCAGCTCCCAGCGAGGATGGCCCAGCCTGGCCCCGGTTCTGCCCGGAGCAGAGGACTCACCGGTCTTGCCCACTCCACTGGCCCCGACCACGGCGATCTTGACGAGGCGGCGCCCGGCAGCCCCCAGGCAGCCATCGGCGGCCGCGCTGCCCGAGGTGGGGTACTCGGCGATGGTGCACATGTTCTGGATGAGGCGCATCGCCGCCGCTCGGACCAGGGCTGAAGCGCGCCGGACGGGAGCCGAGGACAGGCCCGGGGACGCTGGAGCTGGGCGGGAGCGCCACCGGCAGAAGGGAGCTGGACGCTCGGCGACCCAACCCCGGGAAGCGGTCGCCAGAGGAAAGCTGCACCCGGGCTGCGCGCGCGCCCGATTTTCTCTCGGGAGGGCCCCGCCCCCGTCTCCCGCCACCAATCCCGGGACTCCGAGGGCGAGGCCCCGCCTCCGGTGCCGCTCCGCGCACGCCGCCCGCGGAGGCCCCCCCCCCCACCGGAGTCCGTGGGGAGCTAGAAAGCCGAGCCGTCGGCCGCCTAAGGCGCCGCCAGTGGCGGGACCCTCCAGGGGGTCCTGCTCCGCCAGCACGGAGCGGAGGCTGTGGCTGCTGGGACACCTTGAGCGCCAAGAACTGGGACTTGGTCCAAAGGAGGCGGGGCGGTCGGTAGAGGGAGAAGCGCCGCCCCCCCCCGCCCCCTGCGGTGGTCGATCAAAGCCGTCTGCGTCGCTGTCCGCATCTCCTCCCGCTGGCCCCCATGCGCGGGGCGAGATGGGGGGGGGGGGGGGGGGGTTGGAACTTGCCGTCTGGGTGAGCGCCCAGGCTACCGGTGTCTGGTCTGTTTCCTTAGTTTGGGGGTGTGTGATGAATCTGGGATGACCTCCCTGACCACAGACGTGGATAAAACTGCATTCATGGCAAAGATCTCCACCCCCAAAATGTGACTTGGTCTTCGGGACAAAAGAATGTCACCCATGTTACAATAGACTCAAGGTCCCTGAGTCACACTCGTGCGCACCCCCACGGTCGGTCGCATGTACAGCACACCCAGAGGAGGGAGTGGATGGAGCACCGCAGGCCCCTGAGACCTGGCAGAGAGCAGCCGCAGGCACCCAGGAGGCAGTGCCTGGCTGCAGCCACTGAAAGAGAATCCTCGCTCCTGCCAGCAAGACCAAAAGGCCAACGGCTTGTCACTGAGCAAGATGGCCGGAACCCGAGCCCCATTCATCCTCCATAGGGAAGTGCATCTTCCATGACATTTGGAATTCCTGGTCATAGCAACAGTTTGTAATTTGAACTTTGTCAAAGCAACCCCTGCCCCATCACCCTGCCCTCCCTACCCTGTTCCATTTGTGGGTCCCAAAATATTCTAGCCAACAAAAGTCATCATAAGCATTGGCATCGGTGTGTGTGTGTGTGTGTGTGTGTAGGGGGTGGGGGAGCAGACCATACTGGCAATACTGCCAGAGGGGTGACGTCCAAATGATTGTACAGCTTTTTATGCAGTGTTACAGCAGAAATGAGTGACTTTTTAAAATTCCCAAGTGGTGTAGTGGTTACATGTTGGGCTGCTAATCACAAAGGCAGCAACTCTAACCCTCCAGCCGCTCTGTGGGAGAGAGATGAGGCTTCCTACTTCCTTTAACAGTTACCATCTTGGAAACCCACAGACCAGCTACATCTTGTCCTGGAGGGTCACCATGAGTCGGTCACCATGCCCTCAACTTGATGGCATGAGTTTTTGTTTTCACTTAGGACAAAAACAGGATTTTTTGTAAGTTCAATTTACATCTAGCAATATGCCTCCAAGTCTAATGTCCTATGCTCACTTGCTTTTTGAAATTCTATTTTGACTTTTTGAAATTTCTGATGAGCTCAAGGAGCCCTGGTGCACTACGCATTGAAGCGTTAACCACATGACCCACAGTTCAGATACGCCGGATGCTTCATGAGCTCAAGATGAGACTTCCTGCGTCAGGAAGATTCGCAGCCTCCGAAATCTGCAGGAGCAGTTAGTTCCGCTCTGCTAGAGATGGTCGTTCTGAGTTGGAATCAACTTGATGGCAGAGAGAGACTGTATTCCAGTAAGCACTGTCCCACCAGTATCTTGTTTGTTCTCAGGAGTGAAGCCTGTCGTGTTTGGATGGGAGACCTCCTGGAAACATGGTGTGGTTTTTTCCACCCAAGAGGGCCTCCCCTCCTGAAGGCAACCTGGACATAGAAGGAGCTATGCATTGGGCTCTTAAGCCCAGCAGCCACCCCCTGGGATAAAAAGGATGCTTTCTGCTCCAGGAAAGCTTCACAGCCCCAGAAAACCACTGTCCCAGAAAGTCACTCTAAGTTGGACTCTGCTTAATGGCAGCGAATGGGATTTTATTACTTTTTCTAAGGCACTCAAGTTAAAGCGGACATTATCATGTCCAATTAGTCAGAAGAAAGACGGGGCTTTCGGTTCTCTTCAAAAGTTGCAGTCGTGGAAACCCACCAGGGCAGTTCTACCCTGTCATACAGGGCTGCTAGCGGTTGGCATCAACTTCATGGCATTGAGTTGGGTTATGACCCAATCACAATAAGGTTCGAATCATCTAGGGGTTGCTGTCCTTGCTGTGATGGTTTTTATAGTCATCGATTTGGTCAAAGTGTGTGTGTTTTAGTAAGCAGTATCTATGAACCTGTAACATTTTGACAGGTTGCAATATTTTAGTAAGCAGGATCTATGAACCTGTAACAATAAGTTTTGTGAGATTGAAGTTGTAGTTAGGAAAATGAAGGCCAAAAAAAGGCCTCTATATAGTTACTTATAATGTAGTTCAATGTAGAAAGGTTTAACAAAACAACTTTGTTGTCAGTACTCATATAAACCCAAAACGAAACAAAACTCACTGCACCCCAGTTGACTCCGGCTCACAGCAACCCTGGAGGAGGACAGTGTGCAACAGCTGCTGTGGGTGTCTGAGACTGTCACTCTTTGGAGAAGTGGTTCTCAACCTTCCTAAGGCCGTGACCCTTTCATACAGTTCTTCATGTTGTGGCGACCGCAACCATAAAAAAATTTTTTTCGTTGCTACTTTATACCTGCAATTTTGCTACTGTTATGAATTGGGTGATCTCTGTGAAAGGGTCATTTGACCCCCAAAACAGTCATAATACACAGGTTGAGAACCACTGCTTTATAGGACTAGAAAGCCTCGTCTTTATCCCAAGAGTAGCTGATGGCTTTGAACTCCCATTCTTGTGGTTGGCAGCCCAAGGTGTAAGCGCACCACCACCAGTACTCATGTCATCTAAGAGATATCACATTTAAGTAATTTATAACTAGATTACATTTTTCTATAATTAAAATGGATACTCAACATTACAAAGGATTCTGGTACTGTCTGGTAAGGGAAGAAGTGTGTGGGGGATGGGAATGACACCATGAATCACCACCCTAGGTGTCACCAAACTTAGGGACACCACTGACCTCCAGTTGTTTGGGTGGCAAGTCTTCCAGGATGGACAACATAACTAACCAGACACATGACCTTAACAATGAATATGATAAAAGCTTGATGTCAGTGTGATCAATAGAACAAAATAAGTCAAGTCATCAAATCAGATGAGTTGCCCTCTCTGCCACATCTCTCCGCATGCTTTAAATCCAATGTGAACTTTGCTGGGCTGCACAATCAAGCTGGTATGTTCGTAACTACAGGTCACTTTCTGCTTTCAAACCCAACAACCCCTCCCCTCTAAAGCCTTCCATTCTATCATAGTTTCCTGATAAAGTGATTAGACAGGAGTATTTGTTTAACTGCTTTCTATGCACACACATGCACACACTAGCACGTGACAAAAGTCGTCAAGGAGAATGCTACTTTGAATCATTTGTAGCTTTGGGGTGGGGGAGAGGGCTTGCTTTCTGTAAGCACGAGGCTGTACCAAACCTATGATTTTTCTGTCTGAAACACATGGGCTGAATTTAGTGTTCCTATTTTAAGTGAACTGGCTGCGCTTTAAAGAACACAGAAAGGAAAGGAAAAAGGAAGAGCGACTCAAATTCCAAACATGTAGCAAATTTCCCATCTCCTCACTCTAGTGCATCTTAGATGATGACTCTCAGAGTGACCTCTCTTGGAAATACAAAGAAGTAATTTTTGAATTTTAAGAAGAGTTGGGAGAAATGGGGATATATATATATATATATATATATATATATATATATATTTAGAGGTTCACTTTTTATTTTTATTCAGTCTAGAGGAATTGCATATATTATGTAATTTTATTTTTATAGCATTCTAGTGAAGCCCATATTAGTATTAATTTCAGTTGCAGGTAAACATGCCCAAACATCAGTGTTCCAGTTCGGCAGGTTGGTTCTTAGTTAAGATCCCTCCCATGGGTACAATCAGATGGTTTCTGGGCCTAGAGTCCTCTGAAAAGTGGGATGGACATCCAAAGTGATTTCTTCCCTCAGATGTCTGAATTTCTTCAGGAGTAGTGGGCACAGCCTGATATGGACATCTATCTTTGGCCAACCAACCTCTTCTTCTGACCAGCTCTTGACTTCTTCAAGGTATGTCCGTTGACTTCCTGTGGAGTGATAATTAGGGGGCAGGAAATGGAAGCTGTGCGTGGAAATGGACACAGCCTCACTTCTGTATTATCTTGCTAAGCAGTCACAGAGCCCAGATGGTTCGGTGTTGGGGTTTGAGTAGGCTGTTGTTCGGGACCCTGGTGGTGTGATGGGTTAAGCATTGGACTGCTAACTGAAAGATCCTGCAGTTCAAGCAGGAGAAAGATGAGGCTATCTGCTTCTCTCAAGACTGAAGCATCCTACTCTGTCCTCCAGGATTGTTCTGAGTTGGCAGAGGCTTGGTGTGAGATCTCCAGTTGTTGTAAGGTGCCAGTGAGTGGATTTCTGACTCAGCACAAGCCCGTGTGGCCAAGTCAAGCTGCCTTACATGGTTTTCTAGGCTGCAATCTCTCTGGGCGCAGATCACAAGGTCTTTTTTTCAAAGAGTAGCTGGGAGTTAGCCAAATGCCTAACAGCTGTGCTGCCCACTCTCCTGGGTTCTACGGTTCCGAGTCTCCCGTGCAGCGCCTTCTTCAGGTGCTCCCGCAGCAATCCTACATTCATTTCCACATCCTGCACGGGATGTGCAGGGAGGGCATTTAGTGCATCTGCCAGTACTGGCCCAGAACCCAGGATAGTGTCGGCCCTAACCCTTTGCCCAGATGTTCACAGATATTGGTAGACTTCATAGTCTGATAACTTCGTGTGCTAGGTAGGCTTGTTGTGCCAAGATGGCCCAGGAAGATAGGTAGGTTTGTTGCGACAACTTGGCCAATGAACACATGTAAGATCAATTGAAGGATGAAGATATAAATGGCCCGGCGATCCCTGCCCTTGCTCTCTTGCTCTTGGATCTTCAGACCAACTGGCTGCCTTGTTTGTCCTGTGCCTCGATCTCCAAGCTACACTACTCTTGGGACACCTAATCTGTGGACTGTGTCACTGTGAGTTGAGGTTCCTTCATGTCCTGCTTCACCACACTCCAGGAATATACATCTCTAGAGCTGGGGACTGTTGGACTCTGTCATCTGGCTGAGTGTTGGTGACCTGCCTTGCTGTTTGCTGCTTGTGGCTGGATAGCCCGAATTGCTCTACAGAAGACTACTCGGCGGCCCTTAAGACTCCAAGGACTGCCAGTCTTCTACCTGTCTCACGCAAGTGAGTTGTACTGAGCCATTTGTACTGCTTTATAGATTAGTTGACTGTTTATATCTTATGTTAGATATCTCTCTATCTGTATAAACATATATAGAGAATTACTAGTGTCCTGGTTTTGTTTATTAGAGAACCCTGTCTAACAAACCTCAGGACTTGCAGAGACAGAGCAGTGCTCCCACCAAAGTTCAGTTCTGAAGACTCACGAAGCTAGTAGAGCCTCTAGATGTGGAGACAAAATTCAAAACTGGGTCATTTTGTTTCTTTCTTTCCTCCCTGAACCTCTCATATTTTAACCCAGAAAAGGAGGGACCATGGCCCCAGCACATATTAAGTTATGAAAAAATCACATCGAGGTTGTTTGTGATTAGTTGGTTTGAGAATACTCTTTCAGGCCATCTCAGGCATCTGACTTTTATATAATAGAATATGTATTGACACCCACCTCTGCTTCCTTTGGCTTGCTTCCCCAGAGTCTGGCTCAAGGAATATCGACACGCACTTACTTGCTCCTTTGTCTTAGAAAAAGCATTCCAATCTTCCTCAGAGAACCTCCCACTGCCCCTATTCACATTGTCCAGGTTACGGAGGAGGGGGGTGGTGATCCTAACCCCTCATTCCAGAATTGGGTACCAGTCAGTGGACTTTATTCGGAGAGAGCCAAGACCTTCATGGTCATCATATCCATGTATTCAACCAGGTCTAACAGCCCAGATTTACTCCTTGAAATGTCCAGTAACCAGCACCAGGGCACTTCTTTGCTGGATTACATGGGTGGGAGGTAGGTCTTTGTCACTTATCCTTACAGGCTCAGACATCATGTCAGTTGAGGTGATGGCCCATCCCACCTTGAGGTTGACACCAGGCACCCCGAGCGCTTCGTGTTCAGATCTGGAAAAGTCAGCCATGCCTCCTCCACTGGACATGCCGGCTACCGGCCCATCACTTCTCTTTCATGTCAAATGCTTATCAGCAGCCTACCAATGACTTTCTGTGATCCTTAGAAACAAACAGACCATTGAGAAGGAGATGATGAAGCCTCCTATCACCTCCTCCGCTCAGGTGTGAAGTCCTCTCCCTTACAGAGCTCTGGTGACATAATGGATGGGTCCCGGGCTGCTAATTGCCAGGCCGGTAGTTCAGAACCACCAGGCAGGTCATTGGGAGAAGGAGCAAGCTGACAGATTTACAGTGCCCGCCTTGAGAGAGCAGGCCTACCCTGCTCCGAGGGGGTTGTGACGAAACAGGGTCAACTCAATGGCAGTAGGTGTTTTATGGGACCTGTGAAGAGAACGTCCCATGTCGCCAACTTCCAAGGTGGGAACTCCCTCCCCGCCACATTAGCCCATTCGTATTGCGCTCATAGCTTCGGCTCTTAATTTGTTGTCTGGGAGTTTAGTTTTGCCTGGAAAGACAGGCAGACTTGGGCCTATCCACCCCCACCTTCCACAGTAGTTTGGCAATATCTGGCCGCAGTCAAAGGATCAGTAGCGATGCCAGTGACAAGAAACGGCCAACATGGGAGGGGTCTCCCCCACATGGTGGTTGAGGATGACTGATATAAAGGTGTTTAGCGTTCAGCTTCGAAATTGACAGTGACCCGTGTATTCAAGGATAACTTCTGGAAGGAAGAGGGTGAGGGGAGGGCATTCACTTTGAGCTACTTGTCATCTAAGAGATGTCTAGGGGTGAGGGCGCAGGGGCAGGGACAGACATATTACTAACTGAGTGTAACAGAGGGATTCACGCAAGACTCTGGAAGGAGCGTGGGAAGGGCCCTGTGGAGCTCTCCGTTCCACTACAAAGAGCTGTAGTCCCTGGGAGACAGTGACTCTCAGTGGTTACCCACAGACTTGTTAGCCCTCCTTCTGTCCGACCGGCGTTGCTAGGCTCAAAAAGCAACCTGGAAGGGGGAACAGACTGGAATGCGATTGAATGAAAAGGGAACACACAAACACGCATATGCATACACACATAAACACATGCTTCTTTCTCTTAGAAAGATTGTCTATGGATTAGAGCACGCTGGCTTTGAGAAGAGTTCCATCTTTGCGTTTCAGGAGGGGAGGAGGGGCCTCAAAGGGGGTTCGCTCTCTCCACATACTTGATTGGTTTCTATGGTAGCAAAATGGGCCACATTCCCCAGCCCCCTTCCAGGCTCAGGAAGAAAGCCCCTCGAGGGCTCTAGACTTATATTCCCTTGTTACCTAATCAGATTTTACCTTCTCTATTCAGAAAGGCCCCCTCCGTGCCCCTATAGCAATATAGCACATATACTGAAAGTAGCAGGATAGGTGAAAATTCCCCTTTTTCATTCAGGGTAAAACCTGTGACTTTTCTTTCCCTCTTAAAAATTTCAGTCTTCATAACCCAAGACATTCTGCTGAGAATATAATACGCCTAGTTGATAACCAATCTGAGGGCCGATATCTTAGAATAAAGTCAAGTTTTACATCTTGCTGAAAACTACAGGTGAGTTTTCACTCCATTTTCCTTAAGAGTAAGAAAGACCTCAGTTTTCATTTTCCCCAGAGCCTTTTAGAACCCTAAAATGCACTAGGAATTGACAGTAGTATATTATTAACAAAGGCATTGTTGAGGGTTTGCAAAACTGAACAAAATAGTACTGTAAATAGAGATGATCCCATTTTCCTCTTCTTTCCTCCAACAGGGAAATTCCTATGAACATGCCTAACTGGTCTTTCTCCCTGGAAGTCAGTGATTCTCAACCTTTCTAACACCTCAACCCTTAATACAGGTCCTCAGGTTGTAGGGACCCCCCAACCATAAAGGTATTTTTGTTGCTATTTCCTACTTGTCGTTTTGCTACTGTGATGAATCGCCATGTAAATACAGGATATGCAGGTCGTATTTTCATTGCTACAAACTGAACATAATGAAAGCATTGTGATGAATCACAAAAGCAATATATAATTATACATTGTGAAACAGTTATTTCTAATGACAAATGAATGAAATTTTGTCTTGAAGCATGGTGTACAGTCTTCACACCGGGTACTTGTCTGTGGGTGTATTTGCATGTGGGCCCCACCTGGGACGGAGAGAGGAGCAGTGTCTCAGTTCCTAAGGCCACCTGAAATATGTTTTCCAATGATTTTAGGCAACCCCAATGAAAGGGTCTTGGGACCCCCAGAGGGGTCGCAACCCATAGGTTTAAAACTGCTACTCTAAGCCATCCTGAGAGGAATGTGTCTGCTTTGGTTCCCAGGGGCAAAGGGCTTAGGATATTGACAAGATGCTTTGACAAGAGAGAGATGCACAAGCAGGGAGACGCAGACAATTGAGTCTGCTGTTTAATAGACCCCTTTGGTCTCAACTTCCTAAGAAGATTGGACACACCTAATACGTGGCCTTTAACTACCCCTGGGGTAGACAAGGTCCCTTCAGAATGCTTTCTTTGCTCCTGCTGTGGGGCTGGTTCCCATCTGTAGTGACCTTCAGAAGAACAGGACAGAATGATGGCTGGTCACAGTCATTGCTGTGTCTGAGCCACTCCTTATGCGGCTAGGACTAGAAGACAGTATCCTCTTCTCTTCCCAAAGGCGGCAGCTCCTTAGAATGGTGCACTAAAGGAAAAGGAAATCTTAAATGCCTGCACATGATGTGGAAGGAGAATAGATGCCACAATTCCCTCAAAAGTGATGTGCAAAGTGAGGCGTTATAGCTCCCTTAGGGCCGAAGTCATTGATGATTGTCGCTTTCACAAGTTCTCGAGTCATAGGACTCCAGACGCACTGCCGTCAAGTCAATGCAGGCACCCAGTGACCCCAGAGGGCACAGTAGAACTGCCCCTATGGGTTTCTGAAACTGTAACTCTTTAGGGGGATCGAAAGTCTCATCTCTCTCCCTCAGAGCAGCTGGTGGTTTTGAACTGATGACTTTGTGGTTAACAGCCCAACTTGTAACCCACTACACCACCAGAGCCCCTCTCAAATGATCGAATGCCTACTCATAGCGACCATATAGGGCAGAGTAGAACAGCCCCTGTGAGCTCCCAGGCTGGGAACTCTTTATGGAAATAGAAAGCTCCGTCTTTCTCCCTCCGAAAGGCTGGCAGTTTCAAACTATTATGTCTCAGGGCTATTTCTTTCCATTTATAGTAGTCATCACACCCTGCCTATGTCCTGACTAGTGCATTGTCCTCAGGCCATACAATAGTATCTCAACCAGTACAGGCCATTTGGTTGGTTAAAAACAAACACACCTGGAAATGTGATCATTTTTCTTAAGCAAGTATAAAACTCAGCCACCATTGGAAGACAGTCTAACTGCGATGGTAGTCCAGGAAAGTGGCGGATTTTCACCAAGACATGTTGCTTGGTCATGCATTTTCCTTGTGATTAAAAAAGTAAGTGGGTAGCAGATGAGAAGGGCAAAAAAATCTGGCGTAATGGCTTTTAGGAAATGTACAAATGAGTCATGTACTCTCTGGAGCTGACAAGGGTACTGGAGTCTATATAAAGAACAAAGATAGTCCCAAAATAGCAGCTGCACACAGCAGAAGGCAGCTCCGCAGAGGGGCTGCACATGGCAGGCGTCCGGGCCTGGAGGGGGGTATGCTGGGCCATCTCTGCTGGGAATGCTGTGCGAAGCCCATGATGAATACATCTGGAATGTAAAGCTATCCACCCTCGGATCTTAAGTGTTTCAAGATAGGAGAACTCCCGCGTCACTTGAGATGATGTCTTAACTGGTTCTGAAAGTTTAAAGAATAAAATAATTTCAAAGAATGTCAACTCCCAGACAAACTCAAAGCTGTTTTGAGCTCAATAGTAAAAGGAATTGTAACAGAGTTTGTGCCGCACACCATGCTCAATAGCCAAGCAGATGCATCAAATGAGCACACCTCACACCAATTTTCATGGAGTGCGCCCTGATTAGCAGGGGCCTGTGTGTGTCCCAGGAGAGCCGTGCCCTGTTTACAACGGCTAATTTTATCAGGTGCAATCACGATGCCTTGATCAGTACTGGGGGATGGAATGGGACGTTGAAAATAAAGAGAAGCAAACAGTAGTTGGAAAATATGGCTTTGGCAAGAGAAACTGTGCTGGAGATGGCCTGATGGAGTTTAGCATGATCTGGGACTTCCTTTTTAAATGGCACAAACGAGATGGAGACCCAGGAATCACTGTGACCGCATCTTTGGAAAGGACTAATGGAGAAGTGCAACAGCACTAGACCAGACCATCATCGTTCACCTGAAAGTTCACATGAGACCTGAAGAAGCTTAAAATATGTCTACAGGAATCAACATATATCTTGAGTCTATCCCACCTGAATTTAGAGCGCTTCTTAGGAACAGATTTGACATATTAGACATCAGTGACTGAAACCAGAGAATCTATGGAATAGCTTCAAGGATATCACGCATGAAGACAGCAAAGGGTCATTAAAAAGTCAGGAAAGGGGAAAAAAACCACTGAACTAAAATAGATGTCAGAAGAGACTCTGAAACTTGCTCTAAAGAGACCCTAGAGAAGCTAAAACAGCTGGGAGAGATGAAGTCAAAGAGCCGAACAAAAGAGTCCAAAAGGCAGCTCGGAAGACAAAGGAAAGCATGATAATGCAAAGCAGAAGGGCTTGGAGTTAGACGCTCACAGGGAAGAGCACACGTGGCATTTCTCACAATCTAGAAGAACGGAAGCGAAATGAAAGTCTCCAGTTGACACGAGGACTCCTTCAGGATTCTCTGAGCAAAATATTGAACGACACAAGAAGCATCAAAAGAAGATGGAAAGCATGCACAGAGTCATTGTACCCAAAAGAACTGGTCAACGTTCAAACAATATAAGAGGTGGCATGTAATGGAGGATCAAGAACCGAAAGAAGGAAAGGAAGCCTGAGTGCACTGAAGATATTAGTGAGCAATGAAGCTCCAGGAGTTGATGGAATGCCGATGGAAATGTGTCCACAAATGGATGCAGTGCTGTGAACACTCACTAGTCTCTGCTAAGAGACTTGGAAAAACACCTACCTACCCATCTGACTGGTAGCAAAACACAGGTGTGCCGATCCCAAAGAAAAGCAGCACAACAGAATTCCGGCATTGTCAAACAATAGCTTTGATAACTATGGTGAATGAAATTCATTACTTATTAGTTCTCCCTATAAGCTCTCCTGAGAGAAACATGTCTGCCTGGGTTGGGGGAGACAGAGTGTTTGCAATATACACAAAGTGCTCTGACGAGAGAGAGATGCACACACAGACAGACTCCGACAACTTCCTTCTACCCATTTCTCTATAGCCACCACTAAATAATGGGGTTGAAAGAGACAAATAAACTGTATTTGAACATTGTCCTTGCACTTGGGGGATTGGTCAATTTTGCCATTGCTCTGGGTGAAAGAGTGCCTTCTCAGAAGTAAGAACAAAACTCCCATAATTGCAAGGAAGAAGAGCCACCAGCAGAGCATGCTCAAGATCCCTTTGTGATATCATGAAGGCAGCAGAGGCAAGAGAGGGCGTGACACTGAGACCATGAGACGGAGCAGAGGAGCCCCACCAAGGCAGAGCCAAGCAGCTGAGCTACTGAGACCATGAGATGGAGCAGAGGAACCCCACCAAGGCAGAGCCAAGCAGCTGAGCTACTGAGACCATGAGACGGAGCAGAGGAGCCCCACCAAGGCAGAGCCAAGCAGCTGAACTACTGAGACCATGAGACGGAGCAGAGGAGCCCCACCAAGGCAGAGCCAAGCAGCTGAGCTACTGAGACCGTGGAGGTAGAAGCCAAGCGATCAAGTGACATTGCTGTAGGCTGAGAAGAGGGTTCTGTTTTCTGATCCTGGCTTTATGTCATCTCTTGCCTTCCCTAATATGCCCCCATGATGGAAAATATTGTCTGTGAGTTCTGTGTGAGCCCTAGAATGGATTAGCAAACTCCATTGAGCAAAAGGGGGCCGAGGTAGGAATAGCTGGTGTCAGAAAAAGATAAAGCAGTATAGAGGCTAGAGGCTGCTGATGTTGGGCTGGTTTGGGATTGACTTATTATTCTTCCAACTGAAGTTGGAGGAAGTCAGATCTGGGCCCCACACCATTTTTCCTCCAAGGAAAATTCTGCTGAAAATAACTTTAAAACTGCTGTAGCAATACATCTCCAGGAGCTGCCAGAAATTCAAGACAGATTGAGAAAAGGATGTAGACGAAACAATGTCATTACTGACACCCGATGGATCTTTACCCAAAATAGAGAATACCAAGAAGGTGTTTATTTATGTTTTCCTGTCTATGGAAAGACATTCAACTATGGGGCCGTAACAAATTATGGATGGCCTTATGTAGAATAAGAAATTCAGATGCTTTCTTGTGCTCATGAGGAGCCTGTATGGACACCAAGAAGCGGTCATTCAGCTTGACGAGGAGAGGTGGAATGGACTAAAATCAGAGATGTGCACCAGATTTGTATCCTCCCTCCATACTTCATATTTCAATGTGCATGCTAAGCAAATATTCAGAGAAGCTGCATACCCTGAAGAAGAACACCACATCAGGATTTGATGACAGTTTATTTATAACCTGTGATATGGAGATAAAATGCCTTTCTTAAAGAAGACCTGAAGCACTTATTGATGGAGAGCAAAGACTGCCGCCTTCAGTACGAATTCCTTCTCATTGTAAAGGAAGCAAAAACTCTCACAGCCAGACCAAGAAGCAACATGATCAATAGAGAAATGTGGATGTTGCCAGGCCAAGGACTTCATTTTACCTGACTCCGCAATCAACTTCCATCGAGATACGGAAGGATACGTTGCATTGAGCAAATCTGCAGCAAAAGATCTCTTTCAAGGGTGAAGCAGCAGACATGTCACTCTGAGAAGGGAGGCACCACTGAACAAGACCAGAGAATGGTCAGTGGCCTCACTTTCTCAATAATAAACCAACACCAAATCAAACGCACGGTCATGAAACCAGGTGTTCATTCTGGTAGAGGGAAAGGCAATTGATGAGATAAAGGCCAGATGAGCAAGGTAAATGAAGCCAGCGGAAGTTACACAAGAATGAAGGACAGCTGTGGTGAACGGCCTCCCTGGTGCTTACATCCACAAGCAGTGCTCATGGATGTCAGCCAAACACATGGACCTCGCGTCAGTTTGGATTCAGCAACCCTATAGGAGATAGTAAAACTGGCCTCTTTGGGTTTCAGAAACTTTAAATCCTTACGAGAATAGACAGCCTCATATTTTTCCCAATGAGGGGCTGGGGTTTCAAACTGAGGATTTTCTGTTTAGCGACTCAGGGAATAGCCCATTACATAGTCGTCAAGAAATCAAATGGTGTGTTGCATTGAGCAAATCTGCCATAGGAGACCTCTTTATTGTGCTGTAGAGCCAGGATAGCACTGTGAGGATTCAGGTGCGCCTGACCCAAACCAGAGCCTTCCAGTCACCTCCTATGCAGGTGAAAGTTGGCCACTGACTCAGGAAGATCAAAGCACTGAAGCACTTACTGATGGAGTAAGTGATCGATAGGGTCTATACGATAGATTGTATAGAATCGATGTTGTTGAATTACAGAGCTGGTGAAGAACATTGCGAGTCTGCCAAAAGAACACACATGCCCGTCTCAGAGAAACTGCAGCCAGGATGCTCCTTGGAAGCACGGATGGCAAGACTTTGCCTTGAAGGTGTTGGACTTGTTATGAGAGGCCAGCACCTGGAGAAAATGTCGTATCGGCAAAAAAGAGGAAGACCTTCACCATGATGGCATGACACATAGAAAGACTCTTGAGGACCCGACAGGACCAGGCAGGGTTCTAGTCTATTGTATTTTACTCAAAACCAAGTCCACTGCCCTCGAGCCCATGCAGACCCACGGAGACCCTGGAGGGCAGAGAAGAACTGCCTCTGTGGATTTCTGAGGCCAACTCATCACCGAGTGATACTGGTGGTCTTGAACTGTTGACCCTGAGGATTGCAACCCAACAACGTGTAACCACTATGCCACCTGGGCTCCCTTCTGTTGAGTACAGGACAGTTAAAAGGAACTCAACAGTCCCTAGCAACAAATCCCACCCCTCCTCCTCCTCCTTCTTCTTCCACCATGAAATCACCAGACTTTTCTTCTGAGGAGTCTCTGAGTGGATTGAAACCACAAACCCTTTGGCTAGCAGCCAAGAGCTTAAGGACTTGTACCACCCGAGGACATCATAGGACACAGCCCATGAAAGTGTCTTGTAAATGATAACATTTTCACATTTTTTAAATTTCACGCGGAGGCTGAAACAATGGGTTATTTTCCCCGTCTGGATTGCCTTTTAATCAGTTGTTGAGAAGTACTTTATTTATAGCTCCATCAAATCCCCTGCCAAATTCCCCTTTACCTGGGCCTCAGTGGGGGGAGCTGGGATGAAAAGACTGGGCAGAAGTCTTTCTTCTGTTCATCTGCCAAAACTCGAAGTGCCTCGAAGAGCCAAGGCATTCCATGGTTGTCTCTCCCCTAGGCAGAAGATGGAATCGTTTCTTGTGGACAAATTATTACACTGCGTTATCAAGCCGACCCACTGTGATGTTAGGGCAGAAGGCAGCCAGCTCCCTGTGGGTGCAGCGCACGCCAAGTTCAAGAGCACAGCGGGCAATGACATCCAGGCAGAGCAGGCTGGGCAGCAATAGGCTCCAGGAGCTTCTTGGCAATGCATCTTTGGCGTGTCCCGCCCACTGTGACTGCTGGCCACCTCACAGGTGTCAGAGCAGAATGGGGCTCCCTCGAGTTGGCAGTGGGGGCTTTTGCCCAAGGTGGATTGCTAGATTTCTTTTTCATCAGACCTTTGGTGAGCGCCAAGCCTCCCATCCTCATGGTTCCCCAGCTGTGTTCTTTGACCGTGTGTGTGTGTGTGTGTGTGTGTGTACAAGTTGGTGTGGGGAGAAGTGGTGCCAAGGACTTCTCATTTAACCCGTGAAGGATAAAAGGATTTCCCCCCAAGCTGTGTGGATCATAGCAACAGGCAGACATCCCCCCACCCATTCAGAGCCGGGAGCATGGACATTGACCAGAAGTAGGAGGTCCAAACCGAGATGTCCAGCCTGCTCCTGGGAGCATCCTGTGGAGATCACGTTTGAATGGCACTGGCGTGGGCAGTGGGACACCCTCTGCGTTTTGCCCAGAGGTGCCAACACCTAAAAGCCAAACCACCCAGGAAGGACTTGAAGTGGGATTCATTTCAGTGCCAAGTGCCGGAGAGGGACTCCTCGGAAGAGGACAACTGGCATTTATCTGTCTGGTGTTTTGCCGCTTCTGCCTCCTGTCCTTTTGTTACATGACGCTGGCCCCATTCAGAGGAGGAAAAACGCCTCACAGTAGGGCCCACGCTGAATGACGAAGATCACATTGGTTGAGCACTGGGGGCCACTGACAAATGCCACTGCTCCATTGAACATTGCGTCATCAACAGAACCTCCGACTGCTTCGTATGTCCTGCCCATGTGACCATTCTGGGTGACAGGCTGCCACTGGGGCTTGGAGGAAAGTCAAAAATTCATTCTATGTCCCTGGCAAACAGTACCCACGCTTCAAAGGTCCTCATCAACATGAGGCTAAGAAGTTGAAAAATGGTGAGGTTTTTTTAAAATGTAAAAAAAAAAATAAAACACTTTCCCCTAGAAAGACACCCCCTCAAATATTACGTATTTGACAATGAAGCTTTCACTCATTCACAGCCAGAGCGTAGACGCTCCCCTCCTGGCTGTCTCTTCCCAGCCCGGCAGCCTGGCTCTCGCTTGGCCTCTCTCCCATGCCGCAGGGCGAGCTTTAGGAAACACAAGCCGATAGCGGAGTCCGCAGGACAGCCACAGTCCCTCACTGTGGTGGTGGTGGACTCGGTTCTGATCTGTAGCCACCCTGTGCACAACAGAACGCAGCCCGGCCCAGACCTTCGCCGTCCTCACCAGGGGACCTCGACTGGGGCCTGGGACTATAGCCACCGGTCAGTCCATCGCCGTGGGGTCTCGCGCTCTCACTGCCCCTCTATTTTACCAAACACAGTGTCCTTCTCCGGGGACCCGTCTCCCCTGACCACGTGTCCAAGTATGGTGAAGTCTCGCCAGCCTGGCCGTCAAGGACCCTTCTGATTGAAGTTCTTCCAAAGCAGATCCGTTTGTCCCCTTAGCATGTTCTTTGCCAGCTCCATGACTCAGATGCATCGACACTTCTATGGCCTTCCTCCTATGGGGTCATTATGGTTTTTTTTTTATTTTTTCAATCATTTTATTTCAATCATACATCGTTTTTCACAATATATAAATAAGCATACTCGTCAAGCACCCTCACATGTCCACTTCTATTATTGTTCTCCAATCGTCCACCTTTTTCCCTTTAGCCCCTAGTATCGGCTTATTCATTCCTTCCCCTCTTCCCCTGGTCTCTCCTCCCCTCTAACCCTCAATAGTTTATACATTGTTATTGTTTTGTCATATCGTACACTGCCCGACCTCTCCCCCAACCCACTCCCCCGATGCCCATCCCTCAAATAAGAGCCCGTGTATATATCCTTGCTGTTGGTTCCTACCCCCCCCCTTCCCTCCACCCTTCCAGTATCTCCACTCTAACCATTGGCCCGAAGGGGCCCATCCATCCCGGCTTCCCCACATCTCCAGCTCCCCTCTATGCCAGTGTGACTTCTCCAGTCCATCTGGATTTGCAAGGTAGAGTTGGGACCATGATAGTTGGGGGACAGGGAGGAAGGCTTCAGGAATCAGAGGAAACGTATGCATCATCACT